>DWUN01001396.1:0-16790 GCA_018249975.1 Passova gellias | reverse complement strand
GTAATCCCCGAAGGGGTAGGCAGAGGAGTGTAGTACACCCCCACATTTCGCCAGTTACGTTTAAGTCCCAAATGGAACAGGTGGTGAGCCTATTGCCATGCACCGGGCACACATCCAGACTCTGAATCACTACTATAAATTCTAAATTAAAAAAATCCAGCAGTACCCAACCCGGGATTTGAACCCCAGGACCTCCCGATCGGCAGTCGCGCTAGCAACCGCACGACCAACGAGGCAGTCAAGATGATATAAGTTATATAATATTTTCTGAGGTTTGTGAAGTCTAGCAATCCACACTCGGCCAGCATGGTAGACTATGGCCTAAACCCCTTTCACTATGAGAGGAAATTCGGTCCAGCGGTGGACCAACAAAGAGGTTGAAAAGACAAAATAAAAACAAATTAATGATGAACACAACAAACCCACTCCTGTGTGTTCCAATATGACTTAATAAACTATGGGTGGGGGGTTTTACCCGGGTATATTTCAATCCCACAGAAATATCGGGATAAAAATGTCCTGTGTTCATTCTCAGGCTTCAACTATCCCCATATTAAAATTGATTACAACGGGCCAAGCAGTTAGGATGAGAAATCCAAAGAAACACACAAATAAATAAAAATGGAGTGTCCATTTGTAATATTAAAATAACTGCATTTTTCCAAATGCATATGTATGTATACACGGTACATGCACCAAATTAGTTTTTTTTATATATTTGACCTGTCTCTTCGTTTCAGCTAATCTTTAGAACGGCAGGACCGATTTTGATGGAACTTTCACTGGCAGATAGTTGATGTAATAAGGAGTAACTTAGGCTACTGATAATTCAATTAAAATTCAAACGTGGACGAAGTTATGGGCTCCGCTAGTTTATAACGTAAATCGATTTTGCAATCACCTCTTTATAACATTCTCTCTAGCAAGTGGCTTGAATCTGAACTTAGAGCATCTACTGGTAATCGGTGGAATAATTCTAGACACGTAGTTGCAAATAAGACAAAACCGAGTTGTCCTCGTCTCCTTTTCCATAGTTCGACGGAGGGCTGCCTGCGCTGCTGTAGTCATCGAGTCCGCTTCATCAAGTATCACCAACTTGTATGGAGGACATGGTCTACCACTGAAAATAAATGGCTTGTCATTTACTACTTTTGTATTTCATATGATAGATGAAATGGTGCTTTCTGCCTACCCTATTAAGGACCTGGCATGATGTTATGTTGTTCTTTTTGAATAAGGTTCAAGAAGAACTTCAGTTCTTGTTGAAATAAGACCAATAAAACAGTATATATGTAGTTAAAGTATTCCAACAATGACCTCTATAAAGTACAGGCTTCTTAATATCTCATTTATTACAATCGATACCCTAAAGGTCATAGTTTAACATGGCATAAGTTAGTCCTGAACAATAGACATTTCTCATTAGTCTTTATTTACGTACCTACATTGATATTTAATAAAATTGACGTAATGGTTTCTTATGCAACTTGTTTTAAAAGATCCACATAACTTACTCTGGTCTCGTGCTGCTAACGGTGATTTGTGCAAAAGTTTTGACTTTGTCTCTAATAACCTGTATACCTCTCTCATCGGAAGCGTTCAGTTCTAACACACGATCACGCGTGATGTCACCGAAAAGTTGTCTACCAGCAGCTAGTATGGCACTGGTTTTGCCGGTGCCCGGTGGGCCATAAAATAACAGATGGGGCAAATCTCCCCCGGACAGACATTCGCGCAAAACTTGAACAACTTCGCCCTGATCTACGATGTCGTCAATCGTTTTCGGTCGGCTGAAAAGCGTTTAAATAAGTATTTTATAAACAAAATTATATCAAAAATAAACTGTTTTGTAATTTTCAGATAAAATATTGTAACAATGTATTGATTGTATTTCTATTTTTTACACAACATGAGTTCGTGTACTTGTAATGAAATTCTTATGCTTATTTAGAATAAGAATCATAATATATGACACAACTTTTAAATAACCTACTATTTTTCAACCCATGGTGCCGGCTGCTTTTTCTTAGTAGATTTAGTACCAGATGTAGATGGTTTTTCAGATGCTGATAGTTTTCCAGTTTTTAAAAATGCTTGCATATTGATTGATTTCTAAAACATAAAAACCCTCTATATTAATGCTAGTTTTATTCAAAAAACGCGGCAACAAGTAGCGCTTTGTGATGTATTAATTCGTTGACGTCAGTTCGTCAGTTTACGTCTATGTCAAGTTTGTTGCAATGAAAATGACAAATATGATTTTTTTTAATTATACGATGTGATAATATAAAGACTTAGATTTTGTTTAAACCAATCATAATTTTTTTTGAGTTATCAATGATTTTTTTCGTTACTTTACAATGCAACTTACTATTGCTTTACTTTATAATGGAAGTTGGATAACTTTTAAATCTTGTGCCCGCCTCTTATTTTGTAATGAAGTAATCTATCTAAGTAATCTACTTCAAACAGTATTTTTATACAATAACATTATTTAATACTGTTTGGAGTAAGAGGCCAGAATCTAAGGCTCTCAAAACTTTTCAAAATGACAGAGAATTGACAAGTAGGATGAATGACAGCGAAATTTGTCAGCTGAGACGTTTAAGATTGAGATGTATGTGCTGAAGCTGAACGCGGGAAAGTGACAAAACAATAAACAATGTGTATCTCATTGTACATTTACTGATCAAAAATAATAAATATCATTTGTAGTTTGTTGAATATTAACCAAGGAATATACTCTTCGTCATAATGACTACCAGATCACAAAAGAAAACTGCGCAAACTGCCCTGACTGATAAGACACCGATCAAACGAGTAGAAAATTCCTGGATACTTCTACTGAAAGGTTATCTTTCTTTCATTTGGTGGCTTTTCGTGAGAATTACCTTTCGTTTTTTAGTACCAGTTAAATTCAGCTTATTAAAATCTCGATATTAAAACTCGGAACTTAAAGTCCAAATAGGTTATAATGCAATATACAATTCTTGGCGATTGTCTCAAATGAACTGTAATAAATTCTATCATTTGTTTTTTACAGAGTCTGTGCTGGAGAATAAAAGTTTTAATGTCATAACACTTCCACATCCTGCTACGGGAAATCTTACAAAATATTGTCTGGATGAAGTCAATTACAAGATCTATGAAATCATAACATTCAGTGAATCATATAGGTCATGGTTTGTGGGAGAAACAGTCAAATCTGATGGTAGCCTGATGATGGTAACTCCAATCAACCCCTTATTTTTAGGTTGATTTTTATTTTTATTAAAATTGAAACATTTTAAACTTGCTTTATTATACATTTATACATTTTACACAATATACTGAAGAAACTATAATGTCTATCTTCACTATCATTAGGTGTACTTGTATTATGTGTTTAGTTGGTTTTTAGTAGTCACCTTGTTATCGATATATTTATTTCCATAATTTTATTATCATCATCGTAATCTTGTTATAATCATTAGCGTACATTTAATTTTAATATTGCTAAGCACAGGCGTTTTTTTAAATTACATAGTCAAGCGCACGACTGCTATCTAGCCTGATGGTGAGCAAAGATGCAGCCTGAGATGTAATGCTCGGAAAATAATAAAAAATAAAGGCTGTTCCTGTGTCAGTAAATTTATATACACCATTGAGTCTGAGCTGGTACTTATCATTATTGGGGTTTTTGTGCCTTTTCTGTGGGTACGTAAATTTGAAGGCAAGAGAGGTCACCATTCATTTTATCTATATATTGATTTGCTAATATTTGAAACTATAACATTCCGTTACACTTTAGGTAGTAATTCTAGTGATATTAAATTGTTTCAGTGCTACCTAGATTAAGAAAACAGTGTGGTAATCGAGCCATTCCATTGGAAGATTTGCTTTCAGAAAAGGGTTTCGATAAAATACTTGATTTTATACCTGATTTAAATAAAATTGCCGATTTGAAGGTAACAAGTCCATCATTGTGACAATTTCAATTTGATAATGTTCAATATCATTTGTTACTTAATATGTACTGATGAGTTTGAATGAATTGATTTACTGTACTTTAAAAGGGACCTATGGACATGAAAGCTTATAAATATAATGAGGATAAAACATTGGTATGGCTTGAAGATAGAATCACCAAGCTGACAAGTATTTTAAAAGAGAAAAATATCAATGTTACAGCTGGAGCGACAGCTGCAACTTTTGTAGCAAGCAATTTGAAAAATGAGCATATTGATGACGGTAATACAGAATTGTTATTCTAAGATTATGTTTTTGTTGAGTTATACCTGTTTTGGTCCAGTAGTTAGAGGATTTGACTGGTAAACTGGATATTGTGGGTTCCATTCCCTCTCGGATCAAACATTTGTGTTGATAGTACATTTGTTTGTTCTGTGGTTGGGTGTAGTAAAAATATCTATATGAGTATTGTATACTATGTATGCATTTGGTCTAAGAGCTGCCTGGTCACCATGGTATAAGCTCTGCTTAGTTTTGTATCATATGGCCATATGCACAGGTGTCCCAAGATTATTATTTCTTGACAATTTTTTCATAAAAGGAATTCAGTGTGTTGTTTTTTTTTAGAGTTCTTTACAAAGTATGCCTTTGGATTGGTATCTGAATATCTCCAAGACGACTTAGTGGAGATATTAGAAAAAAAATTCAATTTTGCACCTGAATTGATTGAATCAATTGGTAAAAAGAGAAAATCGGAGGTGGAAATTAATGGTGTAAATAAAAAGGTTAAACAAGAAGTAAATGAGGATATTCTTGAACAAAACGAAGATGTTGTATTGAACAATAGTTTTAGTGAAGTTAAAATGCAGAAATCATTAACAGCAAAGGAAAAAGCCAGACAAAAAGCAGCAACTGGAACAAAAACCATTTCATCGTTTTTTGCTAAGAAATAGTTTATTAATATGATGTAAATCATTTTACTGTTATTATTATAAATTCGTATATAAAATATGACAATAAATATAAACACGAATTTTTCCAACATAATGTCTGTGTACAATTATATAACCTGAGTAAATACTAACGTGTTAAAAAATTTAATTTTTTGTGGTGCATAAAATAATAAGTTTCATGTGAAACAATTAATCAAGTGCGTAAGTACCGATATATTTTTTTTATTTGCAATATTATAGGTAAATACATATGTTTACGATCATTTGAACGGGATGGTAAGTTCGAAACCAAGGTGCAGCCTCGTATGGGATATGCTGCAATTTAGGATCTTGAATCTTTAAAAAGATTACTGTAGAATTTAATTATGTAGTTATTTAATATACATTGTAGGATCGTCAGGTAATATGTTCATATAAATTCATCTAAAACATGTAACCTCATTGGGTTCAACATAATAAACATCTTATATGAAAGCAGCATCGTTCAGTATATTTTAACAGTTTATTTTCGTTTATGACTTGTTTTTATTATCACTTTTTAAAATTATACATGGTTACACTAAAGTACTAATTGAGACATTTTGTGTAAGAATATTATGGAATGGCAACATAATCACGGCAGCCATTGCTATTCTTCATTCGGTACGTTCCTACTCCTTTTGGGAATTCCAGCGGTGACTTTTTTTTAAACATTTAGGTGATATTTGGACACATAGGACATTGTGTAGTGTAACTAATGTGATTAATATAAAGTGTTGTGCGTAAGACTTTAATAAGTGTTTAATAAACTTTGAAATCGCGGCCAATGTCAGCAGGCGTGTCAGATCAGGTATTTTGCATTTATTCTTATTCCTGATTTATTGAGTTCATCTACATCGATACCAGGTTAATGATTGTATTGTTTTTTTTCTTGTTTCATGTAATTCGGGCGAACAGCGGATGAAAGGGCAAGGGAACCAAGGTAAAGATGGAACCATTATGACGTTGCAAGAGCTTTCTCGATAGACGGAATCTCGCACCGGTCGGCTTAGCGTCCGGTGCTTGCGAACATGATGCCGTCACGAGCGTTATCTAATTTTCACTTTCTGTTCTTTACTTGAACTGTTTCTGTTGTTTGAGGCTGTTAAATTTCCTTCAAGCTCAAATAAATATCGAAATATTCCAATCTACAAAACATACCTAAACATTTTATGATATTTCTAAGAAATCTGGAGTAATTGAATTATATTCGTATAGATTCTACAACATAGCATAACTCCACTCATCCCACGCGTATCTCCCACACAATTTTATTGATTTCTTACGTTAAGTATCTACAGTTCTATCTTCCCAATCATTCTTGTGCTCAATTCGAAACTCTTCACTTGGGATTGTGTACAATAATTTATTGTTATGATGACAAATTTTTATATGGGTGTTTTGTGATTAGAAATTCCATTGTATATTACACATACAACTTGAATATTATTATGTATTCCCACAAGTTTGGATACATAATGTTCCTTAAGAAACAAACATCTGGTTAACAACATAGTTCAAATATTAGATAGAATTTGTATAATTTTTTTTTTTGCTTAATATTGACAGTTCCTAGTTTTGCTGCTCATTACTATAAAAGTACTGAATACATTAACTGATATAACATAAATCATGAAATTAATCATCTTGCCTTAATAATTGAGTTGCAATGTCACTACATTTGTGTATTTTTATTGACAGCAAATATACCCTTAAATAGTTAAGATCAGTCTTTCTAGAAGGATAATTTCAGCAGTGTTTACAATACAATAATGACAAATGTTTCAGTGACAAATGCACCTAAAGATCCACAACTAGAGAGTGGCAGTGAGGAGTTGACAGAGGTGTCATGGCGTCATCAACAGCAACCATCCTATGTGCCACCCATCTCAACAGCAGCCGATCCCTACAATGCAGCAGGTAGGTACATGTAATTTAACTTATAGCTTCTTAGTAATAATGATTATTGTTTATTATTAGTTAAACACTTCTTACACATAACTGTGGAACACTTATGTGAACTAAACAGGTTTAACATATTAGAAGAGTTTATAAGGCGGCTTTGTATATTCATTTGAATTGTGAACATTTACGAATCTTTCAACCATATTACATGTAATTTGATTACAATCTCACATAATTTCTGTTTTATATTACAGGTTATTATGGTACTACAGGGCTTCCGTATCAGGCCTTTGGAGTCGGGGATGGGACTTGGTCCACAAACGGAACGGATCCAATGACCTTCCTCGGAGGATACAATCCTCATGATTCATATGGCGTGGATGGTAGCTAGCATTTATTGCGAAATAACAGATCATCACAAATCACACAATTCCTTTTATTATTACAAGGCATTACTTTTATAGATGAAATCATAATTTAATATACTTATAATATTTTTGTAAAATTTCAGGCGTCTTTGGACCTTCAACAACAACATTTTCAACTGCTGCATTTGGTCAACCTGCATCTACGTTCAATTACTTCCCCGGTAACGGTGATTACTCCACGTGGGGCCAGTTAGGTCGCGCGAAGCAATATGACGATTATTACAGGGCGGAGTTGTATGTGCCAGATGGAATTAAGCAAGTGGAGACAGGTGTCGAGGCACTCTCGCTCGGAGAGCACAAGGCCGATAAGGATCGTGGGTCCGAACTTAAGGACGCGGCTGGCGGATCGCAACCAAAAAAGATGACATGGGCTTCAATAGCCAGCCAACCGGCCAAGCCGGCGCCGACCTCGCAGAGCGGCGGGCTGAAAAAGAAAGGGCCGGGCATGCCGCCGCCGCCGATCATACCCGGCAAGCACAACATGGACATCAGCACTTGGGAGGCAAATAAGAGCGCTCCCGTGGTGACCGCTCCGCCGCCTCCGCCGTTGCAGCCGCCACCTGTGCCTGCGCCGTTGCCGTTGCCCATGCCCCAGCAGGCATCACCAGTGCCCACTCAAATGCAACGCGGGCCGCCGCCGCAGCACGCGCCGCCGCCAGCCTGGACCCAGGCGCCGCGCGCGCCTCTTTCTCAAGCGCACCAGCAACAGCAACATCAACAGCATCAATCGCATCAACCGCATCAGGCGCATCAACCGCACCAACTGCACCAGCAACACCAGCCACACCAGCCGCGCCCGCCGATGCCCGTGCCGGCCGTCGCTCCGCCGCCGATGCCCGCTGTGTCCGGACCGGCTCCTCATCCCGTTCTCGACGAGTTGCGCGTTAAAAACGATTATAATCCCAAGGATTTCGATCTGAGCGTCCCTAACGCCAGATTTTTTGTTATTAAATCGTACTCCGAAGACGATATTCATCGCAGCATCAAGTACGAGATCTGGTGTAGTACGGAGCATGGCAATAAGAGGCTCGACTCTGCTTTTCGCGAGCGCGAGAGGGAAGGGGGAGCCGTCTATTTGTTTTTCTCTGTGAACGGTAGTGGACACTTCTGCGGAATGGCACGCATGATCAGTGCCGTTGATTATAATTCCAACTCGAACGTATGGTCGCAAGATAAGTGGAAGGGGCAATTCCGCGTCAGGTGGATCTACGTCAAGGATGTTCCGAATTTGCAACTTCGTCATATCAAACTAGAGAATAATGAAAACAAGCCAGTGACGAACTCTCGGGACACTCAGGAGGTGCCCCACGCGAAAGGACTTCAAGTGCTGCGCATCATTCACAGTTTCTGTCACTGTACATCTATTTTTGACGATTTTGTACATTACGAGAAACGTCAGGAGGAGGAGGATTCGCGTAAAGTGCCGCACAACGCGCCCCAGGAGAACAACAGGGACGATTACGACGGCGGTCGCGGCTATCGCAACAACTACCGCGACTACCGGGACCACCGCGACGCGCGCGACGGCCGCGACGGTCGCGACGGCCGCGACGGCCGCGACGGCCGCGACGGCCGCGAGGGTCGAGATGCTCGCGACGGTCGCGACGGACGGGACGGCCGCGACGGCCGCGATCACCGAGACGGACGGGAGCCCAGGGAGCACCGGGACTCGCGCGAGCCTCGTGACTCGCGCGATCTCCGCGACGACCGCGACAATCGGGACAATCGCGACAATCGCGACCACGGATTCCGCGATCGTGATTGTAACTTTAGACCCCATCATAAGGTTCGTTGTTGTGCTTTATTTTGTTTTTTTTACGTGAAACATTTATTGGCGCGACTCGGGGGTAACATGCGTATGCCGTGACGGCAAATGGTATGATGCTTTCGGTGCCGCCAAGCCGCTCCTCCGCCGCTCTCTACTCCCCTCACGTGCAGTGCACGTGTACGGTTACATGCTTCGGTATCTTATTATTAACGAAACTCGTTACGTTTTTTTATTTTTCCATACTGTACTGGTTTTCTATAGTTATAAATTCGTCCGGATAATCATCAATTGCGATGTACCGTTTCTGCCGGGCGGGCTTTTCTTGTAGGTTTTTACAAAATATCGAATCACTCATACTCTACTTACATTTACAGGATCGCGATGGCTCGCGTGGTCGCGGTCGTCCTCGCAACTAATCGTGCCTTACGATATGCGAGAACGATTGGAGGACTGGCTTCTCTCCATAGGCAACTAGTATCAAGTTATCAATTGGTACCGCATCAGAAAGTGTATGTAAGCGAAGCATACATTGTGCAGGAATGAGGAACCTATCCTTAGAGGCGCAACCACGCGTCGCTGCGTTTCTACTCGAACATTAAAAAAAAAAAATAGATAACGATTGTTTTGAACAGTGCTTAACTTAAAAAAAAAACTTTCAACAAATTAAAATGTGCTAATTAAATATTTTGTACTGAAAGAACGTTTAATAAAACAAACGCCTAGTGAACAGAACATTGTCGTCAACCGTGCGATCGTTAATGGTCGCACGACACGGTGTGTAATTGTGGACTTTGTTTCAAATTCGTGGACTGAATCAATGAGGTATCGTAATTTTATAACTAGGAAATTCTGTGCCGAGAGGAGTTGATCCTTTTGATTAGGGACCTGGTGAGAATGTTTAATGGAAAAGATGATTTTCATCCAACAACACATTGTGCGCTGACTGAGTGTAGTGATAATAACCACAATCATCTATGTCTATTGTATATGGATATAATAGTCTATGTCTATTGAGATTTGTATAACTTTTTTATTACAGAAACATGTAATCATATGAGGTGTGGACATTTTTTTTATATGAATACATTGTTTTATCGCACATCCGTTCACTCGTGGCATTGGACCGAATTTGTTTACCGTATAGATACTGTTGCCCTCGTTATTGTTGCTTTTCTTTAAAAAAAATCATTGACTCGGTTTGTTACAGATAATATTTCAATAGCGAACGAAATTGTATAATTTGGCGTGACTCAATACTGATTTTATATATACATATTCTATTGTAGTGATAGGTTGGTATGGATTGTTCCTTTTTGAACACATGTACATATTTTTATTGAAAATTAACATATTTTTAAGAGCAACAACCGTGTAACGAGAGGAATCGAAATATTTCCATTTTAATGTTTACATGTGTTAATCCACCCACCTTATTTCTAAAGTGCCTTTTGATTTTGAAGTCGATTAGATATATGTAGCGCTAGTGCCACAACGTATTTTATTTTTCGAATGAATTCAACCTTAGCTAGTAATTTGCTGATGCATTATATTTTGTTTAAACGTTTTTAAATATTGATTCTCTCTAAAGAGACACAAACTTATTCAACACTCGTCTAACGTGCGCTGAAGAGAAAAAAAACTTTGTGTTTCGTATGCGTGATACTGTTACTCTGGTATGATAATGGCCTCAACATATTGAGAGTAACCGTTTGAATTACTTGCGCATTTTAGTGTTGATTTAAAAAAAAAATATGTGAAACTTTTAGAGTTCACCTAATACTAATTAAAGGCTGTCATAAATGTTGTTCAGGTATTATTTTTTACTTATCCTTCTCTCTTTACACGATCTAGTCTCGTTTTAGTTATCTTTTCAGTGTTCCAAATCGTGAGCATTTTCTGCGAATCCGAGCCGGCTTGCATCTAAAATTATGAGTAGTATATGTACCACTCCAAGTAATTTATTGTCTTAAAATTAAAGATTTTCAAGATTGCATCTCTGCAGCTGCAAATAATATTATAGTATTCAGTCTTTAGCTGCATTATTCGGCTTGACGGCTTATTTAATTTTTTTGCATTCTGTTATTAATGACAATTGTCAATCTTAACTTATATGAGCACATTTTTTGTATCGCGAGTTTATAGATTTTTACTCAAAATCTTAATATCAGAATAAAAATTTGCATGCTTCTTTCTGCAATATTCAATTACAATTATATATGATGGTGTTTTGCAATATACAAGGCATGTACATTGAATTATACATTAATAATTTATTTACAATATTAACACTTTCAGTATGAATATCAAAATTACCAAATATACCTACATTTTACGTACGTTGTTGCTAATTTATTGCGATACGAGCTCTATACAGGTATCTAGTCATTCTTACTAAATGCCACTAGTCAGTGACGCTTGCTTTCGTTGAATTTCAAAGGCCAAGCAATTCGTATTCGCCAGTGTATTCATACTCGACAAAGGTCATTTCTAAAGTACCGTGTGCTACCTAATGATATCAAACAGTTATTGCAAAGGTGGTGGTCGTGGAGATCTCAGTTTAGGAGTGCAGGTCCAGTGGCAGTCCCCCGACTTGCTCCCTCATATATTCGTGGATATCATTCGGAAAAATCTACAGAAAAGCAAAAAGTGTAAGTATAAACCAACATCTGATGCCAACTACAAGTGAAGTGCTTTACTTATAAAAATGATATTCTCATCTGTTGTCGAAAGTTACTTCCCAGTGAAAATGAACAGTTAGACAAAATAGACAAAAACCCTTCGAAAGTAAACGTTAAATACTATTTTGTATTATTCAGTATAACAATAATATTGTATCGTGTACCAGTATCGTCGATAAGCAGCAATTTAACTTCAAATATTTATAATATTCCCACTGATAATTTGTAACTTTCAACGGAGTCCTCCCACCAAACCATATATTATGTTCGTAAAATTTACAATGTTCGGAAGTTTTGTTATCCTTAGCTGAATAGAATATTCGTACAAAGCTTGGAATGACGATCTAGGAAATGAAAAAGTTTCATAAACTTCTAAAGCTTTTGCTGGTGTATCATCTACAGAGTGGCCACACTGTTTAAAATGTCACTGTCACTACTACTGTCATAACTAGACGTTCTTATGGAGAATCCGTGTATTTGCGATATTGTACAATAGAATTACAAATTTCTTTTAGTGTTGTGTTTACATGTACTTTTAGTGATCTATTATGCAAATTAATTATATATTTAGAGGCGAAGTGGGAGGAGGAAAATTAAAAAAGTCGTGCAAGCAAGTGTACGTATATATCACCAATGTTTATACACAGTTGGGGCTCTGTCACTCGCTCGGATATAGCCGCCGTCCCTCACTTTAGTTTTGGCTTTGCGTGTGACACAACGCATACATCTCGGTATCAGCAAAACAATGTTATCGTGTTCGTATCTCTGTCAGATAATCAAAGAACGATAACACAAGAAAATGATAACACTACTACGAGTTAGTTTTTAGTCTCTCAATTGAGAGGGTCACGAATTTTGCTGATTTAGTGTGTGCGGTCGGTTACAAGATATTCCGTAAAAATGAAACATGCATTCGGCCGAAATGCAAAAAAGTGTGTCTGTGCAAGTAGATAGTGACTTCGCGCTCTATTTGCCCAGCGGCGCATACGAAATAAAAAAAATGGAGCCAAGATCCAAACTGCGTAAAGTGATTCTGTTTTGTTTATTACTTTCACTGTTCGGGATGGTCGCCTTTGGATACTTCTGTCCAGATCAGGTTAGTTTTATTTATAATAAATTGTAAACATTTTATTTTATATAGAAAAAAATATTAAAGCTAAATGCTTAAGTTGTTAGTATTGACAGTAGAATTAGTTTGACTATTTATTTCAACCAAAAAAAATTTCTCCTATTCCTAAATGAACCTCTGCAGAAAAATAAATAAATAAATTGTACATAGTATTGTTTTAAATAGTTTCAATGATTTGTTAACACTAACACTATAAAACTAACATAGTAATCACAAAATAGCTAATATCTACATAGACTTCATAAGAAGTATCAATATCTTTAACTTGTATTTTGAATAATTGTTTTAATGAAATAAAAACATTACATCACATATTCTTCTGTAAGTGTGATAATGCAAATTTGATTAATGAATTATGCATGCGTTATCTGCATCATTATTACACATTTATAATATTTACATACTTGTGAATATAGATATGTACTTGTGCCGTTGTATCTGTACGGCTTGTTATAATTTTATCTTAATTAGCTACACACACTTATACTAAGTGTCACTGAAAGTTGGTTACGTATTGTTGTTCATATTAATGTAATCAAGTATATAACAAGCTCATTCTACAGCTGTAAAACTGGTTTTTCATTTTAGAATACCTACATTAAATTATAACTGCAAAGGGTTGTTGATATTTTAAATTAATATTATCTATACTTTGTCATCATAGCAACTAGACATCGTTTCTCACTACGTTACCTCCATATTTGATCATTTCGGCAGTCACCTTGTCGATGCCCGCAGCCTTGTCACATTTCAAGCTTCTTATCGCCAATTCAATCTCTTTCATTGTCATATCTTCACATGCTGGCACAGAAAGGTTTTCGGTTTCTGCGTCAGCATTGTGAACGTAATCATACATATCTCCATAATACTCATTCTCGGTGCATTCTGCCTACCCCGTTCGGGACCTGGCGTGATGTTATGTGTGTGTGTGTGGTCATCATTAAAAGTATGGAATACATTATAATGAATTTATTAACAAAATGGTACAGCTTTCGAAATATGTTTAATTAATATTCATTAGTCACACTAATTCAATACTAACTAATTTATTCCATGAAAATTGAACAGTGAGTATGAATAAACATCTTTCAGTTCAATGATAGAATAGCTTGAATTGTGTTAATTATACTTAACACCTTTACAGCTCCGAGCTAGCTTATTACACCTTTAACTACGATAATTATTTAAACTGACAAGACTTTGATTTTTCTACCTTCCTTAAACTGAGTGTGTTATATGTTACTTAGATTAATTAAGGCAGATTCAATTCAAAATATAATAAATACCTTTGTATTGGATGGGCTTGCTGATTCGATAGTTAGTCACCCCTACTGCCTACCCCGGTTCTCTAGGTTGAATTCCCATCTATTACAAAAGTTTCTGTGAAGAATATGAGTATTGATTGTGCCTAGGTATAAAATATACCATGTATTGGATTCAATTACGTTTTTTTTGGTATAGGTTTCTCAGCCAATAGCTCTCGTCAGAATAACACAGGCTGTTTAGTTTCAGATAAGAAGGTCAAGTGTGAGTTCTCTTAATATATCATTATTATTATTACCTCCTTAAGTGTCATTTTTGTACAACTGCTTCAAAAGCAATCATCGTGTCTTGAAGCATTATACTATAGTTATGCCATTCGTTTATATCTCTCAACTAATTATCTCATTTCAATAAATTCTTTAAGTCAAAATCGCAAGTCTCAATGGCACTAGGTTACACAACATATTTTTAGAAACGAATTGAAATGCAAACTAAATGAAAGTTAGGATTTTTTTTCACCCATGATGTAAAGCATTTTGCAATGCAAGGTCCGATTTGAGCTTATGTTGTCAAATAATATTCATGTAAATTTTTTTTAACTTTCGTAATAAATAATACAACTTGTAGTATTGATATATTGACTTTATATCTCATATTACTTTTCATCATACATTCCGAAAAGTGTAATTTTCTTACACAATTTTCTTCACAATAATATATATACCAAAGGATGTAAAGTAATGAGTTTTATTATGTTATTTATCAATTTTTAATGATTTTCCACGTGTTCTGATTGTTTTGAGCTCGCGTTAGTCAATGAACCGATAAATAGTAATAAGATGTTTGAGCATCTGTTTCTACTGTCTGCAAAATATGCAGTAGTTATGTATAGCACTCTCTCCAATTTTAATGTGATATAATATTAAAGATTACTTGCATTTTAATTCATATTCTCATACACTGAACTTACAATATGGGTAGCACTGATTCTAATAGTAAGTTATGAACATTTTTGTTTTCACTTCAAATAACACGCATACAAATAACGAAAATAATTTCGCTCATTGCGTTTCTAGTTGCCAGTACAAAGGATGTTTGTGTATTGCGTATAGGTAATCGCGTTTGCATTTACGTCAGCGTTTATATTTTTTTTTTAATAAGAGTATTATAACTGGCCCGTCCTTACAGATGACAGTTTGTGAAGAGTTCATCCTTTCAGCGGTTTTTTATGCATTACATAAATAATTAATTTTTGTACAACGATAGAGTATAAAGAATGCTTGAAAGAATCAAGACAAGTAAAGTCATAGCTTTTTGAACTAGTTTCCAGAGTTCACTGTAAAAATAAAGGAAATAAAACTATTAAAACGTTACAAAGTTGTAACGGCTGTTACCGCAGTTCTGTAAAAGCTCTCCTTTTAATGAAGGTTTTTTTCATATTCCGTTTGCTAATTAAAGAAGTTAAGACTAGAGGAATGGAGGAGTAGAATTTGTTTTTGCTTCGATCAGAACTCGCCGTAAAAACGTCTCGCCTACGTAATTATTCAAGAGAGTAC
The DNA here is from genome assembly GCA_018249975.1 of Passova gellias. Lineage (NCBI taxonomy): Eukaryota > Metazoa > Arthropoda > Insecta > Lepidoptera > Hesperiidae > Passova > Passova gellias. The sequence continues at coordinate 1,144 of DWUN01001396.1, read as the reverse complement.
TTTTTGCAGCACTTGCATCCCGCTTAGCAAGAATTAGCGTTCAATGTTTTTTTTTTTGTCAATCTAACCTTTCCATCTTTTGCATCGCGGCGAACGAGTTTGAATGATGTCCTCTAGTAATGTACTTCGATGTGACTACATTTATACGTGCATAGTATTTGCATCTAGTGTTTTTATCGCGATTAGCAAAGTGCGGTGAAAAATCCATAATCGTGAACTAGTAGTCCCCCAAATCGAATTTTGTCATTAGATGTTTTCTAAATTTTGTATTATATAGTTACAAATTTTATGGTCAATTCTATCCAAGAATAAGCATCAACAAGCACTGAATACAGTTAGTCTTTTTTTATTTTCAATACATTATGGTTACCCCAGCAAATAGGTCTAAAACCTTCTCACTATGACAGGAGACCTGTGTCTTGCGGATCATTAAAAAGGTCAAAAAAAACCCTAGCAAATTTACATTCAACTGAGCGTTGTTCACTTGTACTATTGAACGTTTTGTACAGCGATTGTTTGATCGACGTTTACATATTTATTTGAATGGCGTTGTTCAATGGAACGGCAAATTCAACCAGTTGACGCGACACATACAAAATGTAAATAAGTACATACATTAGAAGTTACATTATGCTCTGTCTATGACTCAGTTACTCCGCCGCAGCTCTCGTAGATCGAATGAATATTTTCAATATATATTATTTAAATTTTATTTAATACTTAGCTAGTTAGTTACAAGATATGTCGATAACGGCTTATTTTAATATTACAGGTACCTCCATTACATCATGTGTTGTAAAAACGGTGACACTTTTCTGAATGAAAAATAATAATCTCCTTAAAAGATTGATCTTCTCCTTGAAAGATCCTTAAAAGATATAAGAGGTTGATTCATATACAGTTATTATGTCCGTGCTTTCTATTATCGAATTTGCTCAAAAAAAGTGTAAGATAAGCTTTTTTCGTTTCACACGCACCTATTTATGTATATTAAGCAATTAGGTTTGGCATCGCGTTTCTCGAAAATATATCCTTTAAAAATTTATTCGGATGTTCTAATACGATTCTTAATTCAGAAATATGGTTCCGTATGGAAAGATTATTATTACTTAAATTAATTATTAATACGACGTAGTATTTACAC
>DWUN01001395.1:0-16799 GCA_018249975.1 Passova gellias | reverse complement strand
AAGAAAGATAAGTTAAAATAATTGGTGATCTTTAATTGACGCTTACTTTAGGATATTTAGTTAGCGCTGTAAAATAGACAACTTAGTTCACTAGAGGATATGTAATTTTCTCGTTGCTAAGTTATGAAAAAAGAAGTTAGATCGCGTGGGCGAAAAATAATTCTGCGGCTTGACTTATTATTTCTCATTTCAAATCAAAGAGGTTCACCGAGTCATAGGACGTTGAAAAATTACCAATAAAACCGAATGTTTTCAAATTCTATTCTGTTGCAATAATCATATGTTGAGTGACGATTTTATAGATTTTATTACGTCCATTAGGTATTGTCGCCTACCGCACACCCACCTCTGTTGTTCGCGCTACCGGACCACACGAGATTCAGCCTCGTTGACTTCCCTCTACATTTACCATTGGAACTATTGGGTATATATCTCTTAATATTCTCGTTTCAAACAATATAGCATTAGATTTCCTGACCTAACATTCAGCAAAAATACTTGGGATGAAGGTTTTGGTTGTTTATGTACTATGAAGTAAAACTTTATTTCCTGTTGCAGGCATAGATACATGTTTAAAAGTCCTAACGCTAATTCTCATGGAAAACAAAGTTGTAGTACAGTCGCGCGACTATAACGCGTTGTCCATGTCGGTGATGGCGCTGGTGGCCATGTTGTACCCGCTCGAGTACATGTTTCCGGCTATACCACTCTTGCCCAGTTGTATGAATTGCGCCGAACAACTGCTGCTGGCGCCCACGCCCTTCCTCATCGGAATACCGGCCACCTTTCTCACTTACAAGAAGAATTTCAGGTAATAGTGATCGGTCGATTTTTTGAGTGGTATTTTATTTGTTTGAACATTCACTGATACAGTAGTTTTTGCAGATTACCGGATGACATTTGGCTGGTAGATCTCGACTCGACCAAGCTCATGTGCCCTACAGGCAGCGATCAAGAGTTACCCGCGCTCCCTGAGCCCGAGAGTTCGGTGTTGAAAAATCATCTGAAACAGGTAGCCTTTCCATATAATTTTTAGCTTTATTTGAATGTCTGTTAATTTTCAAATGTTTGTTCACATTTATTTTCCTCTGTTTAAACCCTGTGATCGCATTCTGTTCGGTGTTACTGAACTGCTATTGTGACTATCGAATGCAATTGTTTGATTATGGTTCTTACTTTATTGCCACAATATATAAATCCTAATTTTGACATTTATTTATTTCACACGTTATTCACCGTATTATTTATCAAATGTTTATCGATTACTCTACAGTTACTAAAGGATGTTGCCTATATTTTCAGTTCCTTACAAGGATTTAAATATTTCGATAAATAATGCGTGATTAATGAATATTTTGTTGTATTCATAATCTTTTTTTTTCCTTTTTTCAACTTTTTCAGTAACAGACACAACTATCACTAATACTGAGTCACTTTTCTATCATGCTAGGCAATGCAACTCATGGGAAATGCCGGGACTGGTGTAAATATTACTATTCTCTTTTTACTTTGCACACTTACTGTTATACACTATGATATACGTCTTGTGCATATACCTTTTCGACAAAGATGTGCCGACCTTTTAGAATTACATCAGGAACAAATTGTAACATATCAGATTATTTAAAATGGTCTCTATTTTCATTTCCTTGTCCGTATTTATAACCAGTTAAAAATATTACCTACATAATCTAAGAGGGGCATACGGGACATCTCGACTGAAATTGTGATATTAATGTTAGATTTGTAGACGAAAACGGTTAATGGACGATAAAGTAAACCGCAACGCGCAGTGTCCTTTTAGATCTAATTGAATTCAATAATATGTAATAATATTATATGAGCCACGGTGCCTCGTCATTATTGAATTAAAATTGTTACATCTACATACGTCATAACTTTGTGGTTAGTTCACGACACGTGAAAGATGTTTTCACTTGTTTTAAACTAACTGCAAATTCGATCTTTAAATCTAACAGCGATATCAGGCTATTGAATAATTAGTGTGTAGGTTACCAAATCATGTAAAATTGAAAATGAATTTGTTGTTATCTTCTTTCAACACAATTTCAGTCTTTTTCATTGGCAGGAAAACTGAGCATGAAGTAAATAGTGACATGCTAACATACTACATAATCTGCTTTAATACTTACATATATTGCTATTAACACCACAAGACAGCGAGCATCCCAATTTTTTCAATTGGTTCGTCTTCAGATTCAGTGTTTCATTTATGTACTCCTTATCTTTTGTTATAATCTGATTGTATGTTCGGGTTTTACGAAATTTATTATAGACTTATGTTATGATTTATTAGGATTATAATATTTATTCATAATAGCAAACGAAGAAAATTATTCATAACATGCCACTGCGTGTTTTATGTTGTGCCGGTTTTTAGGGATTTCAAAAATTTAAGGTAATTCTGTTAACATGTTAACAGAATTACCTTAAATAATTTGGGACACTGAGATACATGGATCATGGTTATTTTATTTAACATTCCGTACGGAGATAAATAATTAAGTAACCAAAATTTTATAGAAGTTGTAAAAGTGAACAATCTAAACTCGGAGTCAAGGGAAGCTGTCAGTATGTTGTATAATTATGTATCTACAAGTAACACTAAAAAATGCTTAGATTTTGTATGAATGTAGTGCATTTTGCTCGTTATAAATAAATAATTGTGATATTTCCATACACTTATTATAAATGCGTTGCATTGTTTGGAGATGCAGTTGTGTTTTGATAAATGCTTGAAATGCGATACATTATTTAAAAGTTTTGTATCTTGTATGTACGTAAAGAGCTTGTTATGCGTTTGAAAGTTGGAAACATAGAAAACACGCCAGGTTTTAGTAACGTTTGCGTTTTATATAACCAGATACATTATGCATAGAATGATATTAACATAATGTAATAATACTTAATGATCTTGTATTGCTAAATTTTGCCTATGGGAATTTTTTGTTCATAAGTTCCAAGATAACAAATGGTACTGATATTTTAAGGCCTATTGTAGCGTCGTGGAAATAAATATAAAAATATTTTATATTAAATGAACTTTTTCAAGTCATTATATTTTGTTTTTGATAGGCAATTAGCAGTTTAACGAATACCTCTGTGGAACAAGCCACCGCATTGTTGATGCCCTCGAGGAGGGACAGTGTCGGAGGTGCAACACTAAAGTAAGTAATGACAATTAAACATTTTCAATGCTCATCTTAGCATTCTTAAATTTTACTTTGACACGTTTCCCCACGTAACTCAACACTTTTCGATAAACCCAAAAAAAAACAATTCTTTACATCGATCCCAGTAGACGAGATGCGCACTTAAATTCGCAAATTATAATTACAATCGTCTGCCCAAATTATAGGGCAGAAACGTTTTAGTACTTCGTTGTAGCGTATTGTTACATATCTAAGTTAAAGTATTGGTCAAGAAAGAGGTCCAATTCCAAAGTTACGAAACAAATGTAATATATTGAGTGATATTTACTGGGAGTGACCGATGCGGGTGTCGTGTGCAGGGTGCAGCCGGCAGCGTTCAGCTCGTCGCACAGCACGCCGGAGAGTCGGCGCGTGTCGCTGGGCAGCGCGCCCGCGCTGGCGCAGCGCCACTCGCTCGCCTCCCCGCACACGCCGCACCACCCGCCGCACTCGCCCCACTCGCCGCATTCGCCACCGCAACCCTTCAACCCGCTCATATACGGCAACGACGTCGACTCGGTCGATGTCGCCACCAGGGTTGCCATGGTGAGTCTGCTGCGAATGATAATAACCTACAGATTTTAATCCTGTTGTATTTCGTAGACAAGTACCTATAGGTGATATCGTCATGTAAAAAATGTATGATTCATTTGCTATCTTACTGAACGTAGAATTTATAAGGCAATTTCCCATTGAGTCGACCATAGTATCGATATTTCATTAGTTTTTGTGACTGCATCTTGACTTGTTTAATTTATGGCCAAACATGTTTGGTTTTGTTTATATATTTTTTTTATTTGAAACAGTAGTAAAATTTTTTCACTGGTATTTTCTCCTAGTTTTTTATAGTCTGAAAGGCCCAAAATGTCGACGAACAATAACGAATACGTATCACCTTCATTATGTATATATATGTGTGTGTACCTGAAATTGTATAAAACAATTTGAATTTAATTGAATTATTATTGTAGACGAAGCGCGTCAGGTTTGCAAGGACAGAGATATTTGGCACTCGGTGCTTTCTGCCTACCCCGTTAGGGACCTGGCGTGATATTATATTGTTGTTTTATTAATTACATCAAACACTACTCAATATACATATATAATCCGAAATAATATAATGGTTTTATTAGAAGGTTCATTATATGTATTATTAAAACATGATGTTACACACGTGGAATTGATGTTAAGAAACGGGTATTATTTAGTTATAATTTATATAATGCGATCTACGTAATATACGAACATGTGGAAAAACTGACCAAAAAGGTCATCAAACCTTCCTGCTGGCATATAATATTTGTTACTAATTACAATCATGGATACAGGTCCGCTTCTTTAACTCTCAAAACATCTTGGCAAACTTCATGGAGCATACGCGCACCCTGCGTCTGTACCCGCGACCCGTGGTCGCTTTCCAAATCAACAGCTTCCTGAGATCCCGCCCGAGAACTACTTCCTTTCTAAACAAGTTTGCAAGAACACAGGTGCGTTCGAAATATAAATATGAAAACTTCTTCGTGTTTTAAATGTAGAATATCTTCTTTACATAAGGTGGCCAACGACACACGATGTATGGAAGCTAGATTAGCATTATAATGTTATATAAACATTGAGAAAGCATTTAAAGCTGTTCTTAGTTTTAAAGTAGACATATTGAAAATTACAGACAGCGGACGGACAGTGTGTGATAGTTAAAACAAAATGCGATATAAACAGTAATGTCTCAGAAACGCAAAATATAAATAAAATTAATTTCCTAATTAGCTTCAAGTCATGTGACCTTTGTTATATGAGCGACATATAAAGTTCAGTGAACGCATCGAACAGGCGGTAGAGTTTTTGGCGGAGTGGTCGCTGACGCCGTGCAACGTGGCGTTCCTGCGCGTGCAGACGGGCGTGTTCGACCCTCGCCAGATCGGCGATAAGCCCAAGTGGTTCGCCGACCAGCTGCAGCCCATCCGCTTCGCCGTTTGGGACGACGGCAGCTCGCTCAACGGCGCCCTCCGGCAGTTGCAGCGACACGAAAACCAACCTACAGGTCATCTTTTGTAACGACACATAAGAACATCGATTTATACATCTCTGGCGGCGTCTACTGAACCTCTGTATGTCGAATCAAATTCCGTCGTAAGTCGAAATCCTCCCTAGGTCGAAAACTCTGTAACTCGAATTTTTTGGTGTCTCCCTTGATGTTCGACTTATAAAGTTTCTCATTGTATATATAAATACGAGTGTCAATTAATAAAATTTTACATTAATATCACAGTTTTCTTCGAAGCATAAATGTAAGTGTCACTAAAGATATATTAAAACATTTTATGTTTATTACTTTTGTTGCGTAGACGAGAGCGGATCAGACTCTGAAGCAGCTGAAAGCACCAGTTCCTCGTATTCTTCTCTAAGCGATTTCGTGTCTGAGATGGCATCGTCTGATTTATCACCAGGTAAAATGCATTTGTGTCATGGTTAAAGACAAATATTACATATTAAGTGAGAACTCTATACTTATTGTTAATTTACGTATTTGCAGGAGGGAATCCACATCAACAACATGTTCTGGGAGAAACGTATAACGCCGTGGTGCAAGTGCCGATGACGTTATCGTCTTCTCTAGACCCGAAGACGGTATAGTGACACTTCAATATAAGTTATTTTATCTCTACTTAAGGAATTTACTTTAGTGAATTCTTCAGCTAATAAAAGACAGATTCGCCTGTTGATTTCTATCAGTTTTCAACTTTTCCATACAAGGATCTCCGGGAGTAGTGTGATGTACTTAATTTTTTAAATGTATTCGGCATACAGAAGACTGATTAAAGTTGCGTATAATTACCAGAACATGCACGACCGTTGGAAATGGTGGTTCAATAGAACAGAATAAACCGTAAACATATTTGGCTCAGATCTAATTATTGAGCTCTTCGACAGGTGTATAGTCCACCTTCATCGCTGATATACGGAGAAGAAGAAGGTGGTAACGAGGAGGGTCGGGCGTCAACATCACCTTCGCCTTCCGGTTCCAGCTCCGATCACAGCGACCTCTCTGATGATGAAGCGCCACAAAATTTCGAAAAAGCAGATAACAGGGAAGCATCACATGCTCAGCCTGTTAAGAAAAGCGTAAATATATTTTCAATTTATAGTTCATAAATGTTACCAATTGCAAAAATAGTGGAGGTAAGGGAAAGGTACCTTAAGTTTCCACCGAGCATCATACGCCGTATGTGATTTTAGTTTTCCACGATTGAAGCATCTAGAATATTCGTCGTATCTAATTTTCAACTACAACACGCCAACATGGACATCGAAATTTAATTTGACCATATTCATTCTGAGTCAATAGATTCGCTAGAAGAACCAGATTGCATAGTAGGCAACACGCAGGCTACAGTATCAGTAGATATGCATCACACCTAGCCATTCGGTTTAGGACACCGATAGCGGTAGCTTCGGGCGCGAGTCGGACTCTAACTCGACGACGACGCCCGCGACGGTGGCGACGGTGGCGAGCGCGGCCAGCCGCCGCCGCGCGCCTACTGCCGGGGACTCGCATCCCTCGCCCCATTCCCCGCACATGCACGCACAAGCGCACTCCCACATCAAGGTACGGTAGAACACCCGTCAGAAAGTTCACTTCTTTAGCCAATACATATTAACGACAATATTTCAGAACTGCGACATTGTATTGCATGAACTCTTCTGTATTGCGTTACGTATCTAACTGGTCTCCAGTAGTCGTCAATATCAGGTATATCTTTTGATTTATATACTTAATATTCTTCTGATTTATATATTTAATATTCTAGAAATCAGAAATGTGTGCAACCTTCCTTTAGATTAACTAGCGTGTCTTTTGGCAACATTACTGGTATTTATCGAGCTCATGCAGATGAAAATTTATAAAAAAAATATAATGTGTGTTATTTTTTTTAGAGTACAAATACAGGAGTGTCGAGACAAGCATCGCAAACGTCCTTGTTGGAACAGTTCGCCGCGCAAGCCAAGGAGCTGGTGCGGGAGACCACTCGTCAAAGCAGTCAGGAAGGCTTATTAGCACATATGGATAAGGTAAGAATTGTTTTTTGGTGTACAAACGATTTACGAGATCGAAATTTATTATCAGACAAAGAAACAAACAGAATTATGCAACGCAGAGGATATTTAGGTAATGATTAAAAAGCTGATTTTCTTTTGCATTAAATAAAACATCATTTTTACTTTGTAAGATAATAATGTATTATTTTGTTATTTACTTTGTTTTATTTTAATTGCAATATGCAGAAAGGAAAAGTTGCACAACAAGGAGACGATAAGAAACTATTTGCGCCTTTCGAGCAGGTATTAGTGTACGCTTTTAAACGAGAGTCGATTATTGTAGAATTCTTTAATATTGTAACGTAGTCAGTGATTGAATCACCACATTTATAAAGACAATTTTATATACGGATTAGAAATTTACAGGTTAATTTGTAGCGTCGATCCCATTCACCCCGATTAATTGTAATACTTTATGAGAATTTTATTAGTTTTCATTGTGAGCAGATATGCACTAGTCATCTTTTAGACACACCGATTAACATTTTATCAGCAATTCATCAGATGTAGTAGACGTAGACTGCATATACACTTGTAACTTACACATATAACTTACGCATATCCTTCTAGGCACCTACACTCCGTGTTGTAAAACTGAGTGTAGCTATTAAAATCGTATTCTAACGTCGATTTTTTATCTATACTTATAGGTATGTATCTACATAATAGATAATGAACATTACTACTACCTGATACTGCAGATCTCTAGATATGATACTTTTCAACAGCTTACATCACGTAAAAATGTAACGACGATACTTTGGTGTATTACATATTTATTCATGAATATTTCCTACGAAAAACGCTTTATAGGTTTTGACGTCATACGACATGCTTATACCGATTCGCTTGGAACTTAGTCAAGTTTATTATGTATTGTATGTACATACGGTTTCTCTAACAGCTCACCCTTCATGCGAAAAAGGCTGCCGAAGAAGCTTCGAAGAGTATGCAAGAGGCGTCAAAATCAGCACTAGAAGCCAGTAAGACGGCCACTGCTGTGAGCAAGAATACTTTTGAAGATCTCACTTACGTGGGGAAATCCACGCTGGGAGATCTCACCAAAACTGCTAAAGAAGCCGCTGCTAAAAAAGGATTACTTATTAAGGTAATTTTTTTGGCCTTAGACAATAAAAAAAAATGTTATATGCGCTGGCCCGTGCAAAAGTTGATTTGTATAACATACATTCCATTTTGTTTATAACAGACGGATAGTCAAGAGGGAAGTAACGGGGCGGCTCAGCAGCGCCGCGACTCTAGCGCGCTACAGACCACGACCCTGCTGGCCGCCACGCACCGTGACTTCTTCTCCAACATCAGTTCCGACCTCAACGGTTTGGCCGCTTCTACCTCCAGCATGTTCAGCGACTTTTTTGGCAGTAAAGGTATGATTTTCGATACTCGATCTGTCGACAAATCGGAAACGATATAAATCGAGTTTAAGATTTTTTATGGACTGCTGAATTATCGAAGTTACACTACCCATGTATAAAGAACATAGCCGTCACTACAACCATGTCGTTTAGTGTTTATTTGAAATTTGATTGTGCTTAGGAAAGCCTAGTAAGCCGGCCGAAGCGAGCCAGGGCGGCAGCGCAGCGGGCGGCTCGAGCGGCGGGGCGAGCGGCGGCACCAGTGCGGCCACGTTCGGCCCGTTCTCGATGGGTGCGCGCGGACTGGTGCAGCGCTCGCCGCTGATCCGGCACGCCGCGCCCGCGCCGCCTCCCCCCACCACGCCACACCGCGCGCCCTCCTCCGAAAATCAGGCTTTCCTCAATGACGTAACTGCTCACTTCTTTTTAAGTTCAGCTAATGTTGCTTACATTGTTCTAATGAATGAATATGACGTCACGTACCTATGTATTCCGTACACGTGTCTTTTTACTACACCACCAATAATTTTATTGCTTAGTGTATCTTATTTATTTTGACATCCACTTTTCGAATTTATAAGCAAAGTAGAATTTTGAAACAAAAATATAAGAACAAGAATATATGAGGTCAAACTATTTAGAGCTATAAAGCAAAATAACTTACACTGATGAGTTATTTTGAATGTATAAAAATAACTGTTATACAGCTTATTCAACACGTGCTGGAAGGTGAAGGTGTCGGATGGCTGAAGCTGAATCGTGTAAAAAAGCTGATGGAAGACGAGTCGTACAGAAATATGGTTCTAAGCAAACTGAATAGAAACTTTAACCGGAAAGCTGCGCCAAATGAGAAAGTTGATGACATTGTAAGTTGTTAGTGTCGTTTTATTTAGTTTGTGACACTCATACCCTGAAATATCGACATAGTTACATATAACAAGCCCTTACTGGAAGCCGAAGAAAACTGGAAATTGATTTCACAAAACTAGCACAGTAGCATATGATTTAAACTTCCTATGGTTTACAAATTTCAATAGTCAAATTACTAGAGAATAAAAGAGGCTGCGTGCTCAATACACGACTAATAAATAATGTACACCGTACAGTTCGTGAGCAAGGCGGTATGGAAAGGCCTGCTGAAGGTGTTGCAAGCGGTGGTCCACGGGCTGGAACACACGTTCTCCAACTTCGGGCTGGGAGGCATGGCGTCCGTGTTCCAGCTGGCGGAGATGGCGCACACGCACTACTGGAGCAAGGAGCTGGCGGCGCTGGAGCACGGCGGCATGGCGGGCTGCGCGCGCCACGACGCCGACACGCCCTCCTCCGCGCCATCCTCCAGGAAGAGCTCACAGTCAGGTTCGAGCTTCTTTTTCCTAAATATGTCCTTTACGAGTAGAGTAGTTGTATATCAGTAAATTCTCGTTCTCAGACGCCCCGGCGGTCAATTACCCTGAAATGGAAACCACGGAAACGCAATCTACAACAGAGATGTTTAAGGACATGTTGAATCAGAAAAGGAATCTTCTATTTAGCAAACTGACTTCCTTCGATTCAGACGTAAGTAGACAAAGTATATCGACAAAAACTTGTCAATGTCGTAACGTTGTCGCATGGACATTATTCTAATACCTGTATTGTTAATTGTATGATTATTATTTGTGCTACTTCCTTCTACGTACCCAACTCCCTCTAGCATGATCTTGCTGGAAGTCAATGCAGCTATTTAAAACATGTGTTTATATTTTCCCTTATTAATTGATTGTTATATATTTAACTTATTAGAAATTACATTAAAAAATAATTACTTATTAGTACGAGACGACACTTATAAACCCTCAAAGAAATTCTGTATTGTGATAAAAATGTTTAAAAGTATTCTTTTAATTTCAAGAAATGATCTTGTTCACCCTTTAACGCATGGTATTTATCGGTGTAAAGCATTTTCGGTATAAAGCAATATTGTTATGTTTTATGTTTTCTGAACTTTCTTTCTAAATGGTACTGACGTGACGCAAATAATTAAATAAAATTATGTATAGGTATTTGAGATTTTAGTTTAAATCTTTATACATTTTATAATGTCTGAAGATTATATCACAATGGAAGATCAACGTGCTAACGATAAAGAAGTAGTAGGCGACATGTTGCTACCATACGAAAGGAAGTTTACTCGTCGTACGTAGCGCGGTCTTTGTTACGTACGTGTTGACGGTCGTGCGAGCTAGTTCGCGAAGTACAGATGGTTAGATGGCGAGATGGTCAGATGTGTATTTGGTCAGGCGGCCCCTTCGGAGTTGTCGGCCGACGACAGCGGCTCCATCACTACCAATCGCGCCTCGCTCTTCGACCACCGTGCCTCCTTTAAGTCCAACCTCTCCGATACCGACGTAGTGCTTCTCAACGTAAGTTCGACACGCTTTATTTGTAGCTTGATGGCTTTAGTTGTACCTACCTATATATATATTGTATATAAATAAACATGAACATACATGTGTACCTACCTATGTTTATTATTTTTAAACCTCATCAACGATATTATAGGTAAATAGATTACAACGTCTTCTGTAGCTTCTAGTTAATTAAAAGTTTTCATCTTTTTTTTACAAACACTCGTAGCAACGTCTTATCTCTAAACAGATTCCGACTTTGCATAATTGCGATGCTTTAGACTGTTGACGAATTGGGATGTTTGGAAATCAAACTAGAAATTTATATCTTATTTATTTAACAATGTGCATGACATATTGATTAATATACATTAACTTAACATGCTACAACATTTCTTATCATCATTAGAGTATAATATCCAAGCCCTGAAAGGTAGCTATTTTCGGTGACAATGTGAGTATGATAGGTAGAAGCATAATTAAAAGCATTCCTCACTATCAACAATCTTATAGTCAGCAACAGTATGTATAGCTGAGATATTTGTGATGTGTGCTGCGCGCAGGTGCGAGGCGCCGCTCCGGCCGGCGCCAAGCCGCGCGCCGCTAGCGTGTTCTCCTCCAAGTCGACGGCTGGCCTCCAACGGCCCGCTGCGGGCGTGCCCACCACATCACCCCTGACTTCGCCCGACACCGCGAGAACCTACCTCTATCAAGGGCTTATTGGTGAAACACAAAATTATCATAACAGACATAAAATTATCTTCGCACGTTACCTTTCTATAACATAATTATATTAAACATGTAAAAAACAAATGATAATCATTTTTTTTATCTAAAGGCAAGGAGCGGTCAAATCTTTGGGACCAAATGCAATTTTGGGAAGATGCGTTTTTGGACGCGGTAAGTCAAGAACGAGACATGATAGGCATGGACCAGGGAGCCAACGAAATGATGGAACGTTACAAGTGCCTCAGTGATACAGAACGCAAGAGGCTGGAGCACGAGGAAGATCGGCTCCTGTCCACTGCGTTATATAATTTAACCGCGGCCATGGTGCTCTTTGGTGTGGAGCCGGATATCGTTCGGAACAAAGTGAGGAGATTGCTTGCTAAGAGTCACATCGGCCTCATATACAGTCAAGAGGTCAATCACCTTCTTGATGTTGTTCATAATTTGGTGAGTTTACCTACCTTGAGTATATTTTAAAATCTATTATTAATGACGATCACCAATAACACTTAACAAATTAATAAACATACTGAATTTTCTGACTTATGTACGGGAGGAGTAGGAGGTGCCTTATCACGCATGCACGCTGTACTATGTTAAAGTTGAGTTATGTTGTAGCACGGGAACGACATCTCTCTGAAGCCGCTGGGGTCGCGGCAGTTGCGGCGCGCCACGTTCACGGTGCACGAGGGGGAGGGCGCGGGAGGCGCGGGGGGCGCGGCGGGCGAGCTGCGCTTCATGGAGGTGCGCGACGACGGGCTCATCTTACGCTCTACACAAGGTTTCTGACTGTTCTACACATTTATAGCGTTTCCCTGTTCTCACGTGAATACGTGTTTTTGTTTTCATAGTGAGACTATTTTGAAAGCTGATGATAACGAATTGAGATATCTTTTGCTATAATCAAAAATGCAACTTTTTCAGGGGCCATCGTGGAGAGATGGTGGTATGAGCGGCTCGTTAACATGACGTACAGTCCCAAAATACGAGTTTTATGCCTTTGGCGGAAAAACGGTGGTCAAACGCAGTTACATAAATATTACACCAAGAAGGTATGTGTAATAAAATTTATTAGCAGTTCATATTTATGCTAATTAACATATCCGTGTACTTGACCCTCAACAAGGAGGTGATAGTTCTTCGTTGGGAATCCGTGGGCGAACAGTGAAATTTATTCGTCACCCGATGTCGTTATTCAGTGCAAGGCGCTGTACTACTGCATCAAGGAGGCGATGGAGCGCAGCGGGCGGCGGCAGGACGCGGCCGAGCTGGGCGGCGAGTTCCCTGTGCAGGACTGCGCCAGCGGCGAGGGCGGCCTCATACAGGTACCGCGCCCCGCGCGCCCGCCGCTTGCCAGCTCCCACTAGTAATAACGATCATTAGGACAATTCCACCTACGGCTATCCGATAGGCGCAATGATTTGAACCTAGACCCTCCGGAGTGGGAGGCTGAATTTCAAAGCATTAGGCTACCACTGCTATTTATGTTATAAGCTGTTCACATCTATGGACTATATGAATTTTATATTAATGTTATTTTAAATAAAATTGGCTCACTTTATAAATACGTTGTTTTTTACAATTTTCAAGGTGTGCATGGAAGGCGTTGGCCTACTTTTCCACCACAGCAAGGTATGTTCTATCGATTTTATAATTGTAATTTTATCAGCTTTTTATATATTTTACCTACTATAGTGCAATGTAATACCAAAACGTAACATTATTGATTCGGTTTTTGTATTACCATTTAATTTCACGTTCAGGTAAGATAATTATTGTCTGTGTCAACGCTTCAATTTGGTATACGTGTTGATATTCTCACAGTAACGTGTTGTTCGAACGGGACGGCATCGTGCGAAGTGTCCCGCGCGGGCAACGCTTTGATGTTTCTATATTGTACCGGTGACGTTACCGCATCGCATTTTACTTCTGTACATCTTCTTCGCCTCGTTCAACGACGGAGATGTTTCTTTTCAATTTTTTAACCATCAGCTACATCGCTGACCGACAATTACTGGCTTTGTCGATGCCCCGAAGAGAAACGAACACAATTTGCCTATAAACCTATATAATCATAATATTCTCAGATGCAAGGACCACTCAAACTTTCCTACTTCATAAATTTCATATTTCATTTTCTTTGATAATTATTATATCCTTTTTAATTATTTTTCTACTATTTTCTATTTATGTAGACGTAATAATTATAATGGTCGCTACAACGTCGGACGTTTTTTCTAAATTGTTATCAAATCGACTACAGCTTACGACCCGATCGTGTGTTTTGTCCTATCTTTCTCTATGACTCATTGGATGTGATAGGTAGATTTTATTTTCATTGAAGATTTACCGTTGTCTATCTGGTTTCCGTATACTGAATATAATTTGTGCATGTGCTACTTGTGTGCAATACCCGTGAGCTGAGTGCGCGGGTGCGGCGCCGCTCGCTAGGAACTTTTGAGATGGTCCTTGACATGCGCTCGCCCGCCCTCTACTAATAACTACTTTTGTCTGTTCTACCCTTCCCGGACACGCCGAACCCGCTGCGCTGAAGGATTTCGAGGTACTCAGTGGTTCATAACCTAGTAATGGCTGGCTCTTACGATGATCGACACCGCCCCTCCGACCTCACGAATTCCGCACCGCACAGTAGTCGACGGCGGTAGAGGTCGAAGGGGTTTATTGTAGTTTTGAGGCTTACCGATTGTTTTTAGCCGTTGTTAGCGTTGTTTTAGTTCTCCCGAGTGCGGCGAGCGCCCGTGCGCGGTCGTGCATGCACATAGAAGCCCTTTGTTTATTATTTGTTCATTATCGCACCCGACAGCTTGCATTCGTTTCACGGATCGTCCGGCGAGCGGTCTCGATCTATCACTAGCACGATATGCCGAGATTCGGCCTCAGTCGGTCCCAAGCGTACCCGGTCCCGAGCGAGCGTCAGTTAGCGCTAGCGCTTAGCGGACGCGAGTCCCGAGGTCACTCGTAGAGCATCCGCCATCTCACTAGTTCTGGCGCGGCCTCACCCCGCCCCCGCGCCGCGTGCCCTTCCCCGCCCCTCCCGACCTCGTGCACGCCGCACGACGCAAGCTGCACGCCGCACGCTGCACGCTGTTGTTCCGCTGTTGATCGACTCCCCTGAAACGACTTGCTGAATTGTAATGAGTGGCTGCTGAATGGCTCATTGCCTAACATTGTGATTTTTAAATATACACAGTTTGCTGTGAAAGTATATATAGGTTCAAGTGTTATAATTGGACGTTACATATTTTTAAACGAATATTGCATGTACATGCATCCTGATCGCTTTAAATACTTTGTGCTTATTATTATAGGTACTTATCGTTTACTTTAAGTAACTGCTTTTATTGCCTTTAATAGTTGCAAGTAAAAATTAGTAGAAATTAATTATGAATATAACATAGAAATTATTTACTTATATTATAGAATTTAAACATCAAATCCGATAGTCAGCAAAAAATTTGTAATTCATTAATTATATAACTACCTCGATATTATAATGGAATTGTTTACGATAAAAATGAATATATTACATATTATATAGTAATATACTTACTTAGCTTATAATAAATTCATAAGTTATAATGTTTTTGTACCTTATCTACTTTACAAATCCTTAATAAATGAACCTGCAAATACTTATTGTCTATCTTCATAAATTATTGTGAAATAATAATATTTTTTTTAATGAGAAAACATGTTTTACAGTTCTTCGTACGGCTCGACCACATACGAAAGTGCTTTACACAGAATGGCGGTATCTTCGTTTTAGAAGAATTCAGTGAGTATCTTTCACGCACATTTGAAAATCGAGTCTAGCTCTTAATTAGTATCAAACACGCATTTACTTTTTCAGATCCCAAAACGAGGCAAATAATACAGAGAAAGTACAAATCAATTATGGTAAGTGTACTTTGCAATAAAAAAATACACTTTCTGTTGTTTTTATTTTATTGACTCTTGTGTTATTTTATAGGCGGAAAGAGTAGTGCTTGATCTCCATCGTTTCTTCTCCATATGGCTTTCTCGGTACTATGTAGTCGAGGCCAATCGAAATGAGCCAAATTATGCACCTTACGTTTTATAGCTCACCCTGATGTATGTAAACGGTGATTTATTATTTTACCTTTATTATATTATTCGCTTCGCTATGAAAATACTTATACTTTGTCATATAATAAATATAATTGACCCTTTTATTAATTTCCTCAGTATAGTGAAAATCTGCTTAAACGATCATTGGACAAAATCGGATCCTAAGCTTGTGATAACGAACGCAAATAACACAATAGATATTTAGCTACTACGTCAGTAGATATTTTACATTATCTATATTTTTAGCTTGAAAAGGTATTATTAAAGCTCTTACAGTTTAGTTTAATCGTTTTTAAAGCAGGTAATATTTAAACGGGTGGAAATTTGAGTTGAGGAATTATGGTGCTATATTAAAAATGTATTTGCTAGAAAAATATTTTAACTTGTATTCAGATTGGAAAACTATGAAGTAGGCAAGACAAAAATATCGTATTCGGATTTAAACTTACAACTCAGATTCAACGCTGTAACACACATATTAATTATATGTAGTTGTTAGGCATTTGACATTAGGATTTAATAAAACAAATCGTATTGTGTATACATAATGGGTTTCATAAAATATTCAGAATTACTTTATGAAAGTTTTGCGCCGATGCCCAAAAATATTAATAAAGTTTGAGTTAGTAGACGTAGTTCCTCATCTCAGTTTTTTATCCCGCATAATTCGTAAACAGTATAAAGTAAGACACAAATTGATTGACAACTTCGATAGCGAAAATTAACCTAATTTCGGTGTTATTAGCACTGTAATGAGGGAATGATACTTGTCCAGTAAATACCACGATTCTGTCTTTTCTACAAACTGATAAAACGTAACATCACGCCTGTAATCCCCGAAGGGGTAGGCAGAGAAGTGTAGTACACCCCCACATTTCACCAGTTACGTT
>DWUN01001394.1:0-16813 GCA_018249975.1 Passova gellias | reverse complement strand
TCTTTTGTGGAGGCCCCGGGGCTGCCGCCCCGGTTGCCCTCCCTTAAATCCGGCCCTGTATACCTTTTGCAAGCAGTGCTGGCTTAGTGGTTTGAAATACAGCCTCACACTCCCGGGGTCTGAGTTCATATCTTGGCACGCACGTTTGACTTGTTACATGCGTTTTATAACTTAAAATTTAAATATCACTTGACATAACGGTGAAGGAAAACATTTCTATTTCTGAGGTGTGTAAAGTCTGCCAATATGCACTTGGCCAGAGTGGTACACTAAGGCCTAAAACACCCGGTCCAGCAGTGGACTAATAAACGGTCGGGTAAAAAAATCTGCTCGAGACGGAAAACTTTTTAATCAAAACAATTACATTAATTATTATTATTGTTACATTTAAATAACAAGTAACACTGATCATATGACAGTGGCAAGTCAATTTGTTGTATGTAAATATTTACTTTATATTAAGTATTTTTTACATAAAATACATTATGCCAAAAAGCGTACTATCAATAATAATTATGTAGGGTCATACATTTACTACATGAACACGATAAACTACCGGTTTTCAATGTTGTAATTTATATTACATTGTCCTTATCATATAAACCATTATGCAAATATCCTCATGATATGATATTTGTAGTGTAGTAATTAAAATTAAAACAATTTGATTAGAAGGTACAGAAGGAAAATAATGAATATGTACACAATAAAACTTTCCTTCAATCTTTAATGCAATTATCTATACTAATAATATAAATCTGAAGAGTTTGATTGTGTGGTTGTTTGATTGTTTGAACGCGCTAATCTCAGGAAATATTGGTCCGATTTGAAAAATTTTTTCAGTGTTAGATGGCTCATTGAAGGCTCTAGGCTATATAACACGCTATAATCACGCTAAGATGAATAGGAGAGGAGCAGCAATAAAAAATAATTTATAAGGCAGAACAACGTTTGCCAGGTCAACTAGTAGTTTATCAATATTGAATTACTGATCAATTAGAGACTTTTATAGTGAAGTCATTAAAATTAAAACTTTTTTAGCCGCACTATAGGAAAACAATAAATATGTAGGCATTGATAGTCAGGGCTTTCCTTCAATCTTTATTGCAATTAAAGTTTATTAAATTGAATTACTGATCAATTAATGATCACTGGTTATTTAAAAAAACGTCCTTATTTTTTCTATCCAGACATTATTTATGTGCTGCAAGAAATCATTTTAAAATCGCGGTTATCTTCAACTTTATTTTATCTTGAATATTGCTATTAGTTAATATACACATTGATAATAGTTATTTGATAATTTTTGTAATTCAAATTAACATATACATATAAAAAACACGAGTGAAGAAGTACTCTCTAGGCAAGCGTTCGAATCCTAGACTGCACCTCACTTACGAACTCGTGGACAAACGCCAGCCTATTACACCATAAAAATAGACCATAACGATTTTATTGAAGCCTCATACATTATTAAACTAAAAGCGAAGCGCACATTCTTTTACTTAGTAAAAACTAGAACGAATTCCCGTCCGCGAGCTATTTATAACTCTCAAAGATTGCATTACCCGAGTGCAAGTACGTTTACCCCTATGAAGCGCGTTTTTATGTTATAAGGCTTATAGTATAAACATATTATGAACTTTAAATAGCTCGATCATTAGCCGGGAACTGGTCTGGAAGACGAGCATTTATCCCACGGGCTCGGCGTACCCGGCAGATTTATCCCTCGCACTCACGTTGTCTAGACGTGGGTTATTCACGCATTCCGTCTCTATAATAAATACTTTTGCATATGCATTCCAGTCTTATTTTTAAATTAGACTGGCATCTTGATCTAGTGGTTTATGCATGACTGCTATATCGGAGGTAGTGGGTTCGATTTCTTCCCAGTAATTAAATGTGTGCGTTGAGCACTTTTGCTTGTTCTGAGTATTGGTGAAATGAAAATTATCTAGATAGATATTTAGCATTATTTATTGCGTATATAATGTAGGTACGTATGTTTATCAGTTCGTTTTTTGTATCAGATAGCCATGTGTGGCAAAATCCTATTAATTAAAAAAAAAATGACGTGCTTTTAATATTTTTGTTCAGAATTTTTTATTAATGTTGAACCTATAATAATGTAAGTGACAGTATACAATATGTAGCATAAAGGTAGTAATGTTTTAAAACGAATGTAGGTAATTAAATAATAATTCCAGTTCCGTGAGCTCGTGACATGCCGTAATTTTGAAAATTTTTGTAGAGACAATTTAAAATATGTACAACTAAAACCAGTATCGCATTAATAAGAAATGTACATCCATTTGATATTTCGCACGTTGTTGTTAATTTTTGTTAGAAAATTTAACACTTCTTAAGAAGGAGTACCTGCTACGAAATTACAACATACCTATTGTGACATTATCGGAATGATTATATTAGGACTTATTATCAAGTTATTATTGTTATACTAGCTTGTTTACAAAATTATGTAATACACGTACATATTATACGGAATTAATATCATGGAATAAAAAAACAAATATTGTGCGTTATTTAGTTACAGCGTACAATGGCAACAAATTACATTTTACGTAAAACAAAGTCCCGAAATAAGTAACTTTTTTTTGTAAACAGGTCATTTGAGTTGTACACGAGAGGCTATTGAGAGATGAGAAAGTTTTGATAATATTTTCGAGTTTCAATTAAAATTCTGTGATTCGTGAGTAGTGGACGGTGAAAAACGGAGAGTTATAATTGGTTTTACGTACGTACGAATTTTCGCAGACTTGCATTTTAGTTACTTACAAATTAATATTTTCACTATTAGATTAGAAATATTATAAAAAGATATTTGATTGGTTGCTTTTTCACAATAACACATTAATATATCCTTTGACATTTATTTAAATATTGTACCTTTCTTTAGATCTCATCATATAAACGAGCAATAAATTATGAATCCTAGCTGCAATAATTATGTCACAAATTTTAAGTTACAAACGGTAGCTACTTGTCCTCAGCTGCAAAGGATTTACAGTTTAACGCGTAACAAATTAATAAAAAGTTAATTAGAAATTATGTACGTAGGTAGTAAGAGGCGTTCACCCTCATACTGTAATGACTGCCGAGAATATAATCATGAAATTGATTGTTTCGTGGAGAATTGTCATCTGTGTTATAAAATATACCAACTGTTTCAATTTTTCATTGACTTGTCGTGTGAAACAATTATAAAGAAAATTCAAACAAACAACACACTGCGAAAGTATAAATACTTCAATTGATAAATTGATCATTATGTTATAGATCTTAATAATATAAGCAGTTCTTAATGTAAAATATTTACGCATAATATAGTAATAGGTATGTTTAGAACGAATCACGGGTTTTCGGATTCATAAACATAGCATAGCATAATTTATATAGATATACCTAATTTAGAATTTGTTATCAATATAATATATTATGAATGCGAAAGGAAAGTAACAATTTCACGCCTAGAAATAAAACGACTTCGTCATAATTCCAGGAAAACGTAAACAAATACTTACATCAGTACAATGTTACAAGAAAGTGAATTCCATCGCGATCTTGCGACAATAAGCGATATTACATTGAAAAATAATTAAATGCATTGTATTGTGAGCGATGAATAAGCAATACAACAAATGAGGAAATAGAAAAAACATAACTAATCGTCCTCTTGGCAGTTCCTTGAAACTATTTAATAAGTCGGATACTTAACATCTACCTGGATGGTGATTAATTAAAAGGTTATGAGCAATAATAAATATACAAATTTGTAAAAATCCATAACTGACTCTAATAATACCTTTGCAAATCTTGCATTAATCGTATCAAAATGAGGGATCATACGAGCATTAACGTATTGGTCACACAAGACTGCCACCCTTCTATAACTTAAAAAATAACTACATTTCTATTAACTGGCGGCAAACCGACGACGAAAAAATATTTCGTCAGAAGAATTAAATACAAAGATCGCAAATTATTCAAGTCCAGATAATTCCTGCAACGATCACGCGATGCATGCAAATTTAAACATGACACCGACAATAGGAATCCGGGAATAGCGAATCAACATTCAAAACCATCTACATGTTGGGACGTGGACTACCGTTAGCAGATGCTAATTGCTCTTATAATTGTTGGCTAGATGTGATACTGCCTAAATCCAAAAAAAAATTTATATTAACTGAATTTATCGTACATTGTTTCAATACAAGGGTCGTATATTAGTTGAATTCCATTATCTCAGTTAAATAATCAAAGGTTATTTTAAAATAAGCAATATTTTTTTTTAAAGGAAAGAATATATTATAAATACTATGAAATATAGCACCACATTTGTATTTCATTTCTCACTTCGACACATTAGTGGTAATATCAAAGTAAAACAGATGATACAACTATTTACTGTTTGTGTTATTTCTATTGTCTATCTGCTTCCAAGAGATCAGAAAAAATATCCATAGTAGTACATAAGTTGGAATAAATATAATGAGGAAAAAATAAAACCAAGAATTGTTTGGTAAAACAATTAGCTAAACATATTCAATTGTCGGGGAAACAATGTTTGCGAAACTTTTTATGATTTGACATTTATTATGTTCTCAATCAATTATTTCTGTAAAAGATTCTTACCATTTTGATTTATGAAAATGCCTGCATTATATTGAAATGAGCCCACGTGGTCAAAATAATTTATTTCATTCAACGTCTTACGCTTGTTTTATTAAAACGTGTTTTCCCGTAGATAATAAGATATTTTTCTGGGATAAAACGTAGCATACATTACTGACCAGCCTTTCAAAAATCACATCGATTCTTGCCCCGTTTTTACTTGAAAGAAGAACAAACAAACAAACAGTTTACGGTAATATGGATTGAGGCAAATTGTGGATTTACTTAAATGTAATGAAACACGATATATTAGTTACAAGTGCGAATGCGAACAAATTAATAAATAGTGCACATTTTACATAGTATCTATTCATTTAGTTTTCTGGTATTTAGGTACTTATAAAAGACAGGGACAATAATTAGGTAATACTTATTATAAAAAAATTAAGATACTATATGATAATAACATGATGTTTGTTCTAGTATATACATTGTTCTTACGGCGATCAGTTCGGATAATTTAATTGAGATTACATGTCTGCTCATTGGGTAATATGGTAATTTGGTCGGTGACGGCGGCGGCGCTTCGATAACTGCCACGTACGACAGGAACTGAATAGTCATTAACCAATTCAAGTAGTACTTTGGACCCGTTCCATTCTTATCAACGTAGACACGAGACCTTCCAACTGAGTCCACTGTGGTACCAACAAATTTGGAACTAGTGTATACGTCGCAATAAAAAATCATCAGCACTCGGTATCCAAACTATAAACATAGGTAATGTATTTCCTATGCAGATTATAACCTGGAGACTCGATACATATGATTTAGTATCAAGGGCATTAATGTCAGTTTTATAGGAATGTTAATTTAAGGAATAATAAAATGTATGAGTCAAGATATTATTTAATTTTTTTATTCCCGCCTCTTTGACGCTTTCATTGTTTTATATTTTACTTACGAATATTACGAAATTTTTGTATAATGTAATTTATTACTAAATCACATTAAACATTTTCAAATGCCTATTTGTGAAATCAAAAACATTCATAACAATCTGAAATTAAACAATAAAAATAAATACCATATGTATTTAGTTAAAATAGTGGATAACTATTTAAAAAAAATGTAAAGTATCTAAAAATGTTTTTTATTGACATTGTACTTCAATAAATTATGGGGTCACTTACGATTGTATCAATTCTCAAATAATTACATATACATTTGTATATTATACTCTGCGAATATATTAAAATATCATTAAAATAGTTGAATTGCTTATTTACTTACTAACTTGTTGAGCAAAATTAACAGCCTTGATACTTTTGCATATTTATTATTCTGTGACCACTGTATAACAGTTCGTTCAATTTCAACCAGTTTCTTCTGGTTGCCTGTGACCTGCCTGTGTGATGGACTCGGTAAATGAGTGCGCTTAGCTTATAACTATGCTTCTAACTATAATAATAACAACTTTGTTACAGACACATGTAGACAGACCTTATGTAAGTATGATTGTTTTTTCAGCCATCAATTTCAAAGTTAGGGTTATAGCTCAAATTCCAAATGTTAAATTTTCTTTCTATCAAATGAAGCTTGTAGAGCTCTAATATCATTTTGAAGGTTAACGCTACTACTTTCAACAGAATATTAATGAATGGCTTGTGGACGCTCCATAGTAATATTTATATTAGGTATCTATAGAAATAGTAGACACTGTTTAAATATTTTTCTTTTACAGTGTCTATTGGCTTAGGTATCGTATACACGAGACGGGGACGGGACCTCGACTTATTTTGCGTACAGCTAAGTCTCTGGTGGCTAATGTTACTGCGGCAGTAGCCGTGATGAGTAATTCTTTTATACGCGTACGCCATCCAGCGGTGTCAGTGTGCATCGGCAGAAACACTTCTTAATTTCTAACTAGTGTATCCTTTCATATATAAATATTATCAGACTGTCGATCTAAATGAGTTTCAAAAGTTTCAAATATAGAACATGGTCAAAATTAATACAGTTAAATTTATCTTGTATGTGACACCACATGGCCGTTAGGTTATTCATTATAGTCCGAAACAGACATGTTACGTCCCTGAGACTTATTAACCGCATTTTTGCATCACCACCAATTTTATGACGTTGCTATTGCACCTGGCGAACGATGACCGAGTGAGAGGAATGCTGTTAACATTCAACGACTGTCCATTCACAACTGAACAGCGATCCGTCAGCACGGAAGTTGTAACTTTAATTAAAACCGCACTTCAGTTTCAAACTAAACGTATTACTGGGTTTATATGGAATATCAGCACTACATGTCGCTATTAATTGCTGGAACAAAGCTAAACTGTAGGCTGAAAAAATGTTTGTCGTCAGTTGAACTGTACGCCCGCGAATATTTACCAGTGTAGCACATCGATGTGTGAAACGGCTGGTCTTGAAGACAATAGAGGAGTCTGGCTAATGTATTCGCGTTTCAATTATCCACACTCGTCATGTTTGGCGCCAATGTTCACGGAAACCGTACAAAAATTCGTATTAACTAAAAGTTTTACTGCAACCGCTAAAATGCTTTTTTTCTGAAAAGTTCAATAAAAAACGACCATAAATGAATGAATCGCTAATGACAAGAATCACATGCAAGAAACTGTAGGTAATGCTAATAGTTTGAGTACTTTGTTATAACATGCGCTTACTTTGCGTTAAATTATTATGCTACTTCTTGTTATCATCGTAACGTGCGTCATTAAGTCACGACAGATCTTTTGATTTGGAATATTATTAAAGTCTCAAACGAGTATTCTTGCCATGGGTTAAGGGATGGATTGACATTGTTGTAATAAGAACGTAATATTCTACTTTTTTTATAGCATATAAGTTTTTTCGCTGTATATTCACGATAAAAAAAATATGTAACTTTTCATTATATATTATTCTATGACTCATTCCAGTCTCACCACTCATTTCCCAGTCTGGTCCATCATTACGTAGCTTATTGTGACGTCAGATCTACAATAGTCAGCTGAAAACAATTTGCTTATTATGGTTTACTTATATGACCACCGCTTACGACTACAATGCATATATCACATACTACACATAGTATTTTATAGCACACTTAACGATATACAGTAGTAATTATTGATGAATACCCTGAGATTGTGAAATAATAAGTAATTCACGCAAGAATACGTACGTCACTTCTCTACTAGAGCAAAAAATAGTAACAGCTTCTTTATATCAATTATGTCCATTATTTATCACGTAGCCGTTTTACTTTTCGCGATGCAAAAAGTTCAATAATAGACGCTTTTAAAAATATACATATATTTGATATTTAAGATAAATTTTTGCTTTTACGAAGCCACTGATAGTATACATATAAAGGAAGCTTTGTGCAATTTTTGTTTTTATCTTCAAAGTAATTAAGATTCAATATTATAGAGAAAAGGATAAGTCTTGAATAAAATCCTGATATTTCGTAGTTATATATAGGAAGAAACATTCGAAATAAAAACCAAGCAGTCACAGCGGCCCCGAATACTGACTGACAATGTTTGGCGATAAATTAAAGAAGGAATGTGGAATGGTTAAGGTCATTTCTTATAACCACCGCACTGAATGTGCAAAGCCTTTGTTCGTCGTATATTATATTGAATCAGCATATGAACATTAAATTATAAATCAACAATATATCCATATGAATATTAAATTAAACTCCATGCTGCTGCAACCCTTTTGACCGACACTGCTGGGCAAGGGTCTCTCCTGCGGTTGGGAAGGCCTGGAACATATTTCACCACGCTTCTACAGTGTGTGGTTGTGAGATTCCTGGAGCTAAATTTAAATCTATTATCACCCAGAAACTAGTAAGTAGTATTCAAAGTGTCAATTTAAGCCGTAAGGTAATATAATACGTATCCTAAAAAGTAAATCTTTACTCAGTTAAATACATAAATATGCGTCATACACGACACAATATTGAAGGTTGAGATGTTTAAGTCGTGTTTTATATACCCTCGACCCTATATGACTAAGAAACATACTATGTCTCTAATTACGTATATAGGTAAGTGATTTATTAATTATTTTTATATTCTAATCGTGAGCGCATATTGACTACTTTAAAAACTATACTACCACTTGTTATATAACCGAGATGACCGCCCCGTTGTCCTGTTGGTGAAACTCACTGCTTAGCCAAAGACTACGATCTTATTCCCACCCAAGCCAAATATTTGTGCAATGAGCATGAATATTAATTCTGTATGAATGTTACATTGTTTGAATGGTCGCCCAATGCTCGAAATTCGACCGTGATTCATTAAATTTTGAAGCTTGAACATTAAAAATCTTTGACATTTTGGCAGTGAATATACCTTTATACATGTATAGATAATCATTGCATATTTTTTTAATGTTGTTCTGTTACATCAGCTGCAGACGTGTACAAATACATCATTACGGTGTATTGTTTACATTAATTCCCTACATACCTATGATATTCAAAGCAGACTGCGTTCGTGGTTTCGTCAACATATGTAGGTTATAATGTTATAACCTATAGCTTTCTACACTCTCCGTATTATAAGCTTCGCCTATATCACTTCTCACAGTCCTCCGTGTTCGAAATATAATTAAAAAGGTGTAAAGAAGGCCAAAATTAGATTTTTTTTAAATTCACACATATGTATATGTAAAATAAAAAAATAAAGTCAAGGGCGTATTACATTGTGAGCTCTTTCCTATGTACATATGCAAATCCATAATTTATTAATTCTTATAAAATAACTTTGTTTCAACTTGACCAACGACAATAGTCCCAATGTAGGTGTACGCTAATGCATTTGCAACCTTCCGCAGTAATTATCGCGTTCTAGTCTCACCGAGGTTCTTAAAATACTTGTAATTCAATGCAATAAAATTAATAAAAATTTTAGAATAATAATGAGATAGTCATTTTAATAAATATAAATGTTAAGCTTATTAAATAAGATGCACAAGTATGTAAAAATCATTTTAATGCCACAATCGAGTATAATACGCAGGACGATGTTAACAAAGCGTTAAAATACGGTAGATACTCGTACATACATTAAAATGTTTTAAAGCATCTATATTTCGTCAGTCTCGTAGTAACTGTCGAAGGTCGATCGTTGAACGAATGAAATACCTATATGACCGTCTGTCCGACAAATTATCAGATTAAACAATGAAATTGCGAGTATAATATACTCGTATGTACACAAATGTTTTTTCTGCAACAAACGGCATTTGTTGTTATAATAAAAAAAACAATATCTTGAAACTACTTCACACAAGGCCATAAGTTAGCGCGTTTATTTAAGGGACCAGACCCCTGATAAACTCCATACATATATAAATTGTTAAATGCATACTTGTATAGATTGTGCACTCCAATATAAAACCTTCAGTCATGCTTATCATCGTAGGTAGAGGACTCGCAACCCCAGTTCAGATCCCTGAGATCCCTAGAGATCCCTGCCACTGAGCTAACGCGCCTTAGTGCCAAAATACAGTAAATTGTTACTAGTAAATTGTTACTAAAATAAGTAGGTAGGTATTTATAATTATATTAAACCGTGAACAGAAACCTTTATGTTACAAATACGTTAAATCGAATGTAATATAACACACATTAGTTACTTACTATATAATATAATAATTACTTAATATATATATATATATATATATATATATATATATATAGTTAATGCGAAGCAAAAATCCATGTAAAGAAAAACGCGTTATCGCCTTTTAAATATGGTTTAAATTTATTTTGTACACCCAAACATGATTTCTCCAACGCCCATGGTTGACTGGGAGGAAATGCCATTAGGCATTAATTCGCACTTGTATACTTCTTTTTTAGGTCAAAAAAAAAATATAAATAAAAGAAACAAATACTTAATCAATGTAAATGTTATTTTTCTTATACCGAAATTGATGTCCTTTGTTCAAACTTAAAAACCTATCGAATTCCGGTCAAATTTCGACTACTGAGTAAGCGAGACATTCAAGCGATGAATAAAGAATTCAGTTATTCATTCACATATGTACCTATATGCGGCGTTTCCTTAAACATAGCTACTTATTTTCATTTAATGCTTGCTATTAGGTATTATATTATTTATAACATAATTTGTAAATATGAGAAACATTATTGCAGAATGTAAATTAACTTACCGACCTACACCACACTTTACAAAGAAGTTGCCATGTTACAAAATACTTTTTTACTTTGTATAAATTACAAGAAAATTTAATTTAATAACATAATGCATCATTATTAAATATACTTCTTTGTGCTCATAACTGCAGGTAAAGGATTTTTAACATTTCATGAACTGGAAGATGACCTCTCATAATATAAATAAACATTGGGTTGTTTTTACATCGATTAACGCATGAAAATGTCACAAGAGAACATAGCAATAAATATTTACCTGACATAATTCGGAGATCAGCGGCGATTTAAAAAATACGTCTTTTATACTTTTATTATATTCTTTTTCATTGAAATATAGTTTTGGCAGTTTTAAGAAAACACTAGCCATTTTGAAAGTTATAGTTTTTAGGACCCTTGGTAGACTCGTGTATGAAATGTATAATTTTTTTTTTGAAAAATCAATAATGGGTCGTAAATACATGAACTACTAGAAACAAATGAAGTCACTGTGTTTCTGTAATGTATCGTTATGTTACTATAAAACACAGTGTTGCGACACGAATAACTGTAAATCTTTTTAACGTAACGTTATACCTATATCTAAGTGTAAACAAACGGAGTTGTAACCTTCGCAATGTCCAACTGTTTACATCCTTGTTGATGATATAAAATCGAACTTCTCGGTATGTACACTTGCCATGTAAAAGTAAGGTCAATGTGACTTGACTGTATGCATCTACTTATAAAAAATCTGTATATCACCTAACTTTATTAATAATATAAACATAAATATAAGATTAATATTTTGTTTCTTTTGTTATTTTGATATACCTACATATTTAAGTAAATTTGTATATATAATAGGTACCTACGCCTTTATCGATAAACGAATCATTCTTGGAACCCAGCTGCGCATTGTCTTCTCCCGGTCATGTAAATATCCAAAAGCCTCGGTGAACGGTGAACTTCCCACTATCTAGCTGTAGGTAGATTTGCTAAATGCAGTACCCGTTAAACATTATTGATAGCATGTCATATTTCTTCTACCATACCTTCCTTTCAATTTATTTATTAAACACATTTAATAGATACCGATTCAACCACTCGTATACATCATTGTAGTAACATTCAAATCTACATATATAACAATCTGAAATTGTTCAAACAAAGGCTATTTATAATAAGAACTTACTAATGTTCTTTTATGATGTTTAAATCGAAATATTATCATATCTTTTAAATAACAATGTATGTCAATTTCCTGACTCATGATAAATATGTATAAATTATTCATATATATTATGCATATTATAATATTTCCCTCGATCTTCAAGATCAGGTTTTATAATGACCATGTCCACATTAAGAGAAATTATGCATTCTTACCTAAGCAAATCGTTCTAGTTTTTCTCGCATAACGATTCAAGCTTCGGTATATAAATAATAATAATAATAATGTTGTTAATAGTACTAAACCAATATAGAACACATTGAACATGACCTGCACTCGAATATAAATCCAGATGCTTATAAGCTAGCAGTTAGCTAGTTTTTTTAACTTAAAATTATAATATATCATAATATAATGCTCATTTCCTACTTATATTCGTATGGATAACTTGCGTTTTGTTTAAAGCAGTTACTTAAATGCCATAAAGGTAAATGAACTATTTTGCAAGCAAACAATGTGACATAAATTCCTGTAGCTCTTATCTTTAACCACAGTCTACTAGTTTTGTAACTCGTTTTGGAAATTCGATAAAAAAACATTAGGAATGCGTAATTGGATACGCAGGTGTTATAAGTGTAGTCAAGCAAGATTCACAATGTGAAAAGCGAAGAAAACTTTATTTATAAAGAATTATATATTTGCTTTATCTTTCTCGATATATATTACATAATGTTATTATTTAATGTTCATTTTGTTATACATGAATGCACTCTCATACGAAACTTTAAGGACATTCTCTCTGTGTAACACCAAATGATACCCAAGCATCATAGATCTATAACTAACGTCGTCAATAAATCTGTTTATAAATTTTATAACATATTGCAATAAAAATAAAATTCATTGATCCTAAGATAGTTCCAATTATTTATATCTGTTATAAATAAAAGGATATTGGGCCAAACATGTCAATCGTGTCCAATCAAAATTTGAGGATCGAGACTCGAGACTACAGTCATGTTTTGTGTAGATTACAAACCAATAGCACACCAAGTACCGATGGTAGTCCAAAAGGTAGAAATATGAGTATAATTCACAAAATATTTTATCAACCTAGCAGTTATAAACCGTCTTAAAATGCTTTAAATAACTTTGCTCTTGTCCGCCTAAAATTAATGATATTTCAATTATTATTTAAAATTCATCGTTTACAAAAGTTCTGTTCTGATGCTTTTTGTACTCTCAGGTAATTTCTAGAGCAGTGATTTTCCTAAAACAAAACACTGCGAAGTAACATAAAAATCGCTAGAATGTACTTTTACCGGTTATGATTTTTATCCGCAAAAGTTAGAGCGATTTCACTGTTCCTTTATTTGCATATGAGTACAATGGTGTTTAGGCATTTGCATTACATAAGCATTACACTAAGTACGCTGATAAGCCTTGTCTTAAGCTCTCTCTCGCTCTGTGTGTATCAGTTTACCTGTAAGCTTACATATTTTTCTCTCGTCGAGTTAAGTCTTAGTTGAGTAAATTACGTGTTAAGAACATTATAGCACTAAGAGAGATATAAAAAATAAACCTAGCCAGGCCAGTCCAGTCCTGACATTAAAACATGCCAAGCTTTAGCGTGGTTTAATTTTTTCTAATTCGTCTTCGCTTTTCGTTTTTGTTTTTGAAAACCATCTTCGGCATCGATTATTTTCTATGAGACACATGTTCTATGAAATATAATGAAGATTTTATATACATAAATTACATAGTGCAGCTTGTCACAATAGAATGATGTCAAATCATGCGCTCAATTATGTCAGCCACAATTTATAACTTTCAAAAAAAGACAGATCTTAAGGGGGACACCCAACATTAAGGTCGCTTTTCAAAAACTGAAGCACGAATGTCAATACACTTGGTGAAGTAATCTTTAAATCGATAGGTACCCGTTTAACCCAGATCCTACTTTGTCAGACGATCTTCAAAACTGTATCAATGACTTGCAGGCTAGATACCTACTAACACTTTGCTCCGTAATCTGACATTCCTTGTCTGTATCTTAAAAAGGAATAAACCTATTGGCAAAAAATACATATGCTAAAAATGAATATCAAATTGAATCGCATTATTTAAAAATAACAAGTACTTTGAAACGGTATGCACCGTTATTGAATATTACACAAAAACAAGTTCATGGTCTGGTCGAGGCTTTATCGCCTTACCTTCAATATACTAAAGTCCCGCTATATGTTTTAATTTATAAATCGAAAGCTTCGCGGCCGAAACTCGCGATTACGCAAAGATGTTATACTTCATATAAATATTCGTATGCAACCTGACTCGTCCCATACTATCGTAATGACTGATACCATTCTATTCTAATTCCACAGTGACTGTTCAGCACTGGAACAATATAAGACTTCTTACACACAACACAACAAAATTCTTATTAAAAAACTGCCATAATTCTGCCAGGTTTTTTATTGGGTATTTAAAGCTAAAACAAATAATAAACAGGTGACAATCAAATTCTATTGATCCTAGTTTTCAAAGCTGATGATTTTTTTCATTTGATTTTTTTAAAAGTTTTAATTGAATTCCTTCTTATGAGAATCACTAATTATACAAAATTTGTACTTACTTAAATGAGATATGTAGGTTTTTTTGTATGAAATTAAAAAGAAATAGTACTATCACAAAACAAGAAGTCATGCCGAGATATGGCAGCATTGCGACGTTGATTTCTATTCATGAGATTTAAAAGTCAAAAGCGGTGAGGTCACAATCGATGCAAAGTGCCTGACACGTGTACGTGACTCGTATATCAGGTCGTTATGTTCAAAAAAACTCAGTAAAATAATCCCACACTCCTATTTATTATAAATATGAAACAATTTTGTTGTGTTCTTGCAAACACTTTTGAAACAAATTGCAAATATCATAAAGGACACTCCGCCACAGCCTTATGACTGGTATACTCCAGGATTTCGGCACATACTCGTATAATATGAGCATTGGGGTAACGTGCCGGCAAAGATTAGCGCAGCCGCACAGTGGGCCACTACTGGGGGCCACTTAATGCAACTATTAGCGCAGCTTGTGACTCGAACGCGGCCACTCAAACTCGGTTTACGCCGATGACATACAATGTTTATAAAAAATCTCGTCATAATTTGGGTCGGGCACTATTGGCTTTGCTGTGGGCGCCACTGAGTCTAATAATTAGACAGTTATTGTATTGTTATGCATAAATATATACTCGTACCTACTAGTGCATATATTTAAATCATTGTATTTATGTAAATCAATGTCAGTCATACAACACGATGAACACTGTTGTATAACTGATTCAGTACTTACACTACATCAATTCAATTAACCGAATGCAACATTTCCATCCTGTGAATTCACAGTACCTAACGGTTGCGATCAATAATTGCTCATTAGATTGTTCAGTGAAAACACAGAAGATTGAATATCTACAATAAAAACTTTAACAAGCTGACTGGACTTCGTCTCTAATAGACGCTGCTCATCTTTTACACGCAAAGACAGTACTTGAATCGCGCGATTTTGTTTTTTCCTTTGTAATAGACAGTTAATTTCATTTTATTGTCAATTCCTTTTAATGCTTAAGTATTGCTTGGTGCTATAAGTAATCATATACAGCTGACAACGTTATGGCATAAACAAGTTTTAAATGAGAATCATGTATAAATGAAAGAGACATATATGTTAAAATAATAGGACCAAAATAATCGAATCGAATTGATTAGCTTTTAAACTTGTAACTATACAAATGTAATTGTAACCCAGAAAGGTTGTTTAGTCTATAAAATGATATTTTGTTAAATATATATGTGGTTAGTAAAATTATAAAGGTGTAATTATGTTTACAGGAAATGGCTGGAAGAAATTTCTTTAGCGAACAAAAAGGGCCGAAAGCCATCACTACTGCGCGCGATGACCAAAGCGTTCTGGTTGAGCTACGCTCCTTCCGGGGTCATGTTCCTTATTCAAGCTCTCATCCTTAAGTAAGCAGTTAGTCAATAAACAATGTTGATACGCCCTTATCAACATGTTCTGTGAATTGCATGATATAATTGGGTCAAATTGGGTACTATCCCGCTCCCGTGCCAATTATGTAATTAGGTTGTGTACCTACTATTATTATGCTAATTGTATGTATCTCAACTGTTTTTATTTGAATCATTGCTCTCGGGGTTTTATTTGTAATGTGTTATAATTTATAAACAGTTAAATTATAATTTCGTATACAGTTTAATCTTTACTACTACTTTTGAATCGAGCAATACAATAGTAATATATTTTGCAGACCGTTCCAGCCAGTAGCGCTGAGCTTGATGCTCCAGTATTGGGAGCCGGGCTCGCAGATGTCGTACGAGCAAGCGGTATATTGCGCTTCAGTCGTTATCCTCATGTCGTTGCTGATCGCCTTCCTTAACCACCACGGAACTTACTCCACTCAGCAATTTGGCATGAAAGTGCGCATCGCAGCGTGTTCTCTTATATACAGAAAAGTGAGTCGTTAATATTGCCTTGAGGTGCTCTATTACAGTGTGGAAATACGTCGAATATAATAAAAGATTACAAGTAGGCATGAAGCGCCTTCCCAATTATAGGAATTATGTACAGATTTGTGTCTATAACACTAAAATGTAAATATGTAAAAGGTAACTAAGAGTTGCTTTTATTCGTACGCCTTCAACTGTATTGTCATATTTTTTCCTTAAAGAAGCACACAAATAAGTAAATATGTAGATATTTAATGTTTACAAGATATTACTTACAATAAACAT
>DWUN01001393.1:0-16815 GCA_018249975.1 Passova gellias | reverse complement strand
ATTCGATTCCAAAACGGGCAATTAAATGCCCGTGTTATGGTAACCGTACAGCTGATAAAGATATACATATGTCAA
Source organism: Passova gellias (assembly GCA_018249975.1). Taxonomy (NCBI): domain Eukaryota; kingdom Metazoa; phylum Arthropoda; class Insecta; order Lepidoptera; family Hesperiidae; genus Passova; species Passova gellias. The sequence continues at coordinate 16,740 of DWUN01001393.1, read as the reverse complement.
TGATAATAATGCTAATGCTAATAAAGATAGACATACGATATAACACTTGTATAGATATTATTATCCAGACACAGAATAAATAAATGTGTCGCACACACAAATGTTTGTCCTGTGTGGGAATCGAACCTGCGACCTCCGGTTTTCAGTCGGTATTTTTAACCACTCGACCACGAGACCAGTCGAAATGATTGCGCAGAATGAGATATCAATATAGATATCGATTTTATTTGTGAGTATGTATGTACCTTTGAGAGTATGTACATATGTACCTTATAATGAATAAAAACAATTTGAATTTGAATTTGAGTATAAATGTAAGAACGTCAATTACACAAACAGTAAAATAAAGTATCAATATATCTATGTAAGTGAAAAATAAAAATGAAAAATATGATTTTGACAGTCAATAAATAATGTTGGCAGCGTTATGGAATAAGTACATTTGTTCTTCGGAATCGGATTTCCAAAAATATAAAATCATTGCTGCCAAAAAAACAAAAATGGCCGCGCGGTGATCGTCATGGGGTGGGCATTTTAAATGTTCATTCTCTAACACAAGCGCAATAGTCAGCCCGATGACCCGCCGGGGGTGGACCTACCCCTACACTATCGCTCAACTACTGACGCACACACGCCCGAACTCCATTATAACTAGAGCCGTCATGACCCCCCTCGGACCTCTAGGCTTAAGCGACCTCTGTCCACAGTGACGAGTCCGAATTAACTGGTTAAAAAACACCCATACAGAGAATGAAAGGGGCGCGTACGTGGTAGGCATAAAATTCCAAAATATAGGTACATAGCCGTTGTGTTCCTCTGAGAACCGCAAATGAGATCGTAGGCGAAGTGGAACGAATGCACGATTCCGCTTTATTTATTTTAGCTTTGAATTTCGCTGCAACGTCGATTGCTTATGTTATATGTACATATAATTCTATGACATACATATCATTACGTAAACATCCGACACGTTTATGTTCAATTAGTTTTACCCGAGCAAAAAAGATTCAGGCGCTTTTAATACGCAATATTAAAAATGTGGACGCTTATGACCATTATGTTGGACGAGATCGTTATAATATTTCAGGGATCTTTTGTATTACTATGCTTTTTTGATATGCAATAAAAAATATATTATTGTGATGTTAATTAGTATGTACATATTGTATCTACGTTATGTTGGTATTTTTCACTTGTTATATTCCAGAAAAATTAGACACACATTCACAAGCCTTCTTGCCGTCATAATCTTGGAAACTGTCGAATCTGCCATCTGATACACTTTACTATATTTAGCAGTTTCTGCAGAGCCGGCCATTTTATCGTACTATGACAACTGTCAATTTATCTATATTTTATATAATAAAGTTGTAGAAAAGTTCAATTCTGTACATTGAATAAAAACTAAAAAATGTACCCTACGGGTCTTCATACAAGTAACACAAGCCAAAAAAAAATAATTTTGAAATTTTTGTCTGTCTGTCTGTTGTCCGGCTTTCACGCAAAATCTACTGTATACCTATTAGTCCTTGGCAACATGTAGGCTATAATTTATTTTGAAATAATGCACCAAATGTTGCACAAAGCCACTATTCCACGCGAAGGAAGTCGCGGGCAAGAGCTAATTGTATATAAATTACTGGCTATAACGTTGAAGGTGAACGTTGAAAATCATGAAGAAACATACATGAATTCTCCGAATATTTTCTGAGGCGTGCGCAATGTAACACGCGTCTAATGCGTGCGGCAGACTAGCACCTGAACAACTGGCAATCTGAGAGAAACACAGCTTCAAACGGTAGAACGACAAAGTCGTTGATGACCGTTGATACTTTGAATAGGAGAACTTGTACTTGGCAACAACAACGTAATATTTAACATATCGTGATATTGTATGTGCGTACACGGAAACAAAACGCAAAATGTTACGTTACATAAACTAGTAGGGATTTTTGGCGCATTCTCAATATATCACGTCGCTGCAGGACGTCACGCGTAACGCACACACGCGCGCGAGCACACACCTCCATGCAGTCATCGTCAAGCTCTATGACGTATGGTCAGGGCAAAAAAAAAGAAAAAAAAACATTTTTTTCAATGAAAAATATCGATGTAATTCTTAGACGTGTTGACTTTGTCGCACGTATCTTGAAGGCTAAAGCGCCGTCTCACGTAAACTGGCTCGAATGTTTTTAATGAAAACAGAAATGAGACGATTCGTTAATGATTTGAGTTTCCGATTATATTTGTCTTCGCTAAGGTGTAATATATATAATTTTATCATTACCTGTTCTTAAATTGTGAAAGATTTATTTACTCGTATCAGTCTACATAGATTCATTTGCAATAATTTTTTATTTCAGTTACCCAATAACAAAGAGTCGAAAGTTTTCAATACGTTAGTGTATCAAGTACCTATGTGAAACTGGATGAGGTTTCTTAAAACTTAAGCCGAGTATCTTCAATTTCAAATGAATTGAGCTAAGGATTGAATTGAGCAAACATTTACTTATATAAATGTAAATAACAAACATTTTCCGGATGAAGGATATTAAAAAAAAAATCATAATCGGTGATTATATTTTGAGACTAAGCTTGAGCCGCGAAAGCTTTTCGAGCGAAGGTAACAGGCAAATGACGTTCCTTTTTGTCTGACAGTACCCCCCTCCCCCCCGCGCCCGCCCCCGCCCCGGGGGTATGTTGGGAAGTGTGAGCGGCCTCGTTATTAGTTCGCTTGCGCTGCGTCGGGATAGGTTTTCACAATTTTGAGTCGAGCGGAGTCACACAATGCGAGGCGTCATTTTCTATGATTAATAGTGGCGCGTCAGTGCGCCCGGATACCATACACATCACCGCGATGCGGATGTAGATTAGGTGCCGCTTAAATACAGACATATTTGATTATATCCTCTAATTTATCTGCTAATTACTTTACTTTATAATTTTACTGACTTTATAATCCAGAAAAGTAAGGATGTCACTTCTAGGTACTGATGTCATACTTAAAACTACGTATGTTTAAAATAATTGAAACAAAAAGCCCATATTCATACAAAACTGTAAGTTGCCAAAAAGGGACGCGCTCAGCCTGTGCTGTGATAACTCAGTCACTGATTTTCACTTCAGTCTTACACAGTATAAATTTATTAAGCTGATAATTAAGCTTATGCAAAATAATTTTGGTAAATATTCGATAGCCTCATAGCATAACACAGACATGTATAAGTATAAATATTTATGTTGAACAACAATAGGTACACTTATGTGAAAAATATGATATTGGAATAAAAATAAGTATCTATAGACTCTGAATAATAACTCCCAAATAAGCCATTGCGACAATTGAACCGTGAAGCCGCAAATTTTTAAAACAGACAAGCCGTGTTTATTATCAAACAGCACGTTATTTCCGATGCTCGATTCATCAAACGCTAATCAACTAATACACATAGCTATAGTTAATAAATAAACACGTGAAATTTTCCACAAAGCGTACGTGAACGCCATACTAAAAAGCCCGATAGGCCTAAAAACGTGGATTTCGGCCATGATTCTGCACGCCCCGTTTTTGTCGGAGGGTGGGTGGCCACCTGCACTATCCCCCCCAGTGGTACTTGACGACCGCGATGCTAGAATATTAATGTTCGTACGTAATTGAATATTTTTGACTTATCGATTTTTTTCGCGTCAGCTACCCAGTGACTTCCCACTACTATTTCGGGCGAGAATGAAATTTTCATCTCATTAGACACGCGGTATAACACGACGTCCATTTTCGACGGTCGGTAAAGTTGCATACTTCTCAATTCTGATTTTAATATTAAATTGAATTTATTATCGAATATTATAAGTATGTATTTATTTAGAAAGTTACAAAGGAACGCACATTCCGTTTACTAATGGCGTTTTTTTGTAATTTCTTTAACTGCAATGAATTTTTTATTCAATTTATTGATTCTTTGTGAGATTCTAGATTTGGTCAAATTGAGTGGTCAGTCGTTTGGCAGATTAGCGCTTACGAACTAATGATAAACTGTCAAACAGACAAGAATATTTAAATGCATTTTTATACTTTGATATCGTTTAAATAGAGATATGCGCTTGATGACAAGCTCTTATTTCAAAATCACAGACGGACGGCTCAACAAAATGTATATGTACTAAATATATATTCATTCTTCAGAACGTGACTCTACCCCGCGATATAATTTGCCGATTATATGTTTGAAGCGAAATGAAACCAATCGAAGTCACTCATATTATTCCTTTATAAAGCACTAATAAAGTCGCCCAGTTTGATCAAAACATCGGATCCAAAATTCTCAATTAGACCGTAAATCCGGAGGACATCCAATAACTGAGTCTGGAGGCAAATATGAAACGGAATCGTGCCGTCTGTAACCCTACATTGTAATTGCTAACCTCTAAATTAATTCCCCAATCGTAAATAATGTCCAGCGGGTAATGTAACAATGTTATCTTAACAAATTGACGCCGGGCTACAGAGAGGAGCGCTACCGAATTTTACAATTTTGCGCCAGTGTTTAGCCGTGTTTATGGGGATGAGGGGTGGGGGGTGGGGGGGGGGCTATAGTGGCGAAAGAGGGGGAAAGGATAAGGAAAGGAGAAACTGGCCGAACCCCCGGCACTTAGATATATTTGTGCCACGCCGACCCACCAAGATACGGATCGGTGAGCTTGTGTGCGATTCTGTCCCGTGACGCTGTTTAGAAAGCTTTTGTGAAATAATGGGGGTACGCGTACTTAGTTTTGAAACGATCTTGAACATATTAAAGTTCACTAGCTATATATAATTTGTACTAAAAAAATCCAATAACTTTTTCATTCGTATTCCATATTGTATTACATCATGAATGTTTACTTATTGCGTTGGTCATTTAAATTTGGAATATAAGTTAAAATGGCGTTCACAGTAGTTTTACATGCTTTTGTCTTTAATAATTCCGAATCAGTGTACTTAAACCGTCTTCGATTCGTTGCTAATAAGTACAACGATTATTTATAATAGATATCTATAGGTACCTACTCATAGGTTGTCAAATAGTAGACAACTGCTACTAACCAATTCGCTGGATATCATTATTCTTAAAGCACAGTAAATATTACATCGGCGCCTAACCATTTGCTATTAGTTACTAAACAGCTAGTTAAAATCATAATATACAAACGTCCAGATCAACAAGTAACCAGTTTAGAAATGAATCTAACATTACTAATACTATGCATTATAGTTACGCATTCCTAGCAACGGTCTCAGAATCTACTTCGAATTTTAAAAAAATCTTTTCGATTATAACGCCAATAAAAGTACTCAGTACGGCGATCGTTAACTGAGGATCGGATCAAAGAAAAGCCAAGCGTTGATTCAAAAGCTCAAAAGGTTGAAAAGACATTCTTTCCCGCAGAGAGTCCCGTCGGATCGAATGTGTTTATCCCACTCCGTCCGCTGTTTAGTACGGTCGGCGGACATTCGTCGGTGACAGCCCGATTTAATATTCTATTTTACTCCGACGATAAGATTAAAGTATGTAATTTCTTGCCCGAATGGGGAGGCGTTTTGTTTACGCACTAGATGAACCGTAGGGCTGTCTGTGGCTATCCTCGTCAACATTTTACTACGTAATATTGCATTTGTTTTATTGCATTTAAGTATTTGTTTTAAATACCTGTCGTTTAGTTAACACTTGGCCGATTGAAATAAGATTGAATTTTAATGAAATCATAAACTTTAATTTGACGGAACAAGCAAATATTGAAACGGCTGGAGCTAAACACGTAACATGACATCATGTTTATTAATGTACCTATAGACGGGGACATTTTTATTTTTACTTATCTATTGTATTACATGTACCTAGATCAAAAGTTTTGCGTGATCGTGCTCTATTGCTAGCTTTTCCTTCGCAAGACGATTACGTCAAGAGGTTATTGGACGCCGCGTCAGCATCTATAAACATTGGTGCCATACATTGAGTCGAAAGTGAATTCCAGTCTTCAAACAACTTTCGTTTTAGTTTTTTGAGCCCTTCCGGAGTAGCTCTAAAGCAGGAACCATTTCACATAAAATCCCCAAACTGAAAAGTCGTTTTCTTAAAAATAAAACGACATTAACAGGAAGTGATAGCCTAGTGGTTTGATATTCAGCCTCCCACTCCGGGGTCTGGGTTCGATCCCGGGACGCACCTCTGATTTATTACGTGCGTTTCATAAGTACAATTTAAATATTACATGCTATAACGATAAAGGAAAACATCGCGAGGAACCTGCACATTTTTAGAGATGTCATAAATTATATATTTTCTGAGGTGTGTGAAGTCTAACAATCCGCACTTGGCTAGCTTGGTGGACTATGGCCTAAAGCCCTCTCACTACGAGGGGATACTTGGTCCAGCAGTGAACCAACAAAAGGGTCGATATACAAGAGGAAGTGTTTTCAACAACTAAAAAAACTTCTTAGACATCTAGTTGATTGTTCATAATCATTAATGAAATACGAAACATTGAAAGCGCAATAATATGTTATAATTAAAAACTTAAATGTGTAATTTATAATAATATCATCACGCCAGGTCCCTAATGGGCTAGGCAGAAAGCACTGAGCTCCAAATATACATAATATATGTCCTTTAAAACCTGACGTGCTTTGTCTACATCCATCGGTCTCCTCTTGACTCCTTCAATAGGTTTTTTTTTTATTAATAGTCATACGTAGCTGTAGTACAATGAATATGCAACTGAGAAATACCCTCAAATACAGAACAAAGGACATCTCAAAATGGCAGCCCTCGCCGCTGTAAGAAGCGCGTCCCCCACGAAGCGACGGACCTATAATAAAGCCTCTCCCGCTCCACACCCCGGACCACCCACACTAAGATGACGCCCGAGTATATTGGACAATTTTCATACGTACTGGACTCGTGACTCGCTTAGCAATTTTGTTATTAGTCGCCACGATGTCGGATTCGAATATCAGTTTTGTCCCGCAGTCAGATATGAATTTGAATGATTTTTTAACGGTTTGCAGGCGTTTTTGTGTTTGTAATGTTATTGTAATGTGATTGTTGTGTTTGTAATGTCACATAGCTTTTAGTAACTGCATACATGTATAAACTTTATAACACATCGTTAAAAATAACTGATGCTATTATTGGACAAGCTTAACATAATAAAAGAAATTCAAGCGTGTTACTACTAATATTATAAATGTGAATGTAAGTTTGTTTGTTACGTTTTCACTATTGAACATCGAGAACTACTGAACCGATCATCACGGAACTTTGTACACATATTCTTGGACATACACATATTAGTTGTAACATAGGATACTTTTTATGAAAAAAAAAATGTATTTTTATCAAAGATAAAAAATGTAGGGAGACAATACCTGTTTTGTTACATTCAAATGTTGCCATAGCTAGTGCAATATAAATCTAAAGCACAAGCCCGGAGAAAAATTGTAAGCGATAACAGTATCGATTTAAAAAAGCACATTTTTTAGATTGATTTGATTGATTGTAAATGAATTGACATTAATATTTATTCGGGAAATTATACATAACTATTATAACTTTGTAATTAACAGTCCATATTCAATTAGTTTGCGTCAGACGTTTATTCTCTTCTACGGGCCTTGAAAGCTTAAAACACTGAAAGACCTGAAATAAACCCTGAAAGACCTACGCTTAGCGTCTACCAACAGTTCGGTAGCAGACACAGATTACTGTCCTCTACTAATCACTATTTAGCAATTAGTACCTACGACGATCGAATACCCAATATACTTAAATATTAAAGACAAATATAATTCCATATATTTCCTCTTTTCATTATTAATATTTCGTGTGAGTAGACTTATTTGAGCCGTAACAAGTTTTCGCATGAGCTCACAAACAAATCTCCAGAATCCCCAATAAATATTTTCGCATGGACGTGACGAGCGAAAACTAACCCTTTCTAATCTGGCTAAGCAACGGGCGCGGTCCCCGAATACAATCTAAAACCACCCTCGCGATTTCTTTTATCCCTCCCCCCGGGGGGGTTAAGTCACCCTACTTAAGATCGATGGTGGGGAGATTTTACTTTGCGATAAGGGTTGGGCCTGTCCCGAATTAAGGGCGCCCTTTGTGCGTCTCAGATGGGTCGCTCGAACTTTGTGCCTTGTTTTGACGTGTTTTATAATTAATTTGCTAGTTTCGGCCCTTAGTTTAACGAGGGCGTGCGAAATTTATTTTAATGAATTCCTCGTCAGTGAATTTCCGACGTTGCTGCGTCGCTGTGCTATTATTTACATGTATCGAACGTCAAGATTCCCAGTAAATATTCATTATCAGAAATTCGCTAATTGCTTTTGGGATATAGGATATGCTGCTATGACAGGTGTCGGTAGGTATGCGCTTGAAATAAGCAGCGTTAAAACGTTATCCTAAAACGTTTCAAGATCTAAGCAAAATGATTAATTGAAATGCAAAAGATAATACAGGCAACGTTACCACTGGCAATAACTCGCCTAAGATGTCGTGTGAAATTGTCCCAATAAAAATATGACAACTGTAAAAACAGTAATTTCGACCACGGGAGTAATACCTAAACGAATATAGCAAAGCCTCAAATTATAGACTTATGTAAATTAGCTTATATCACAATGCAGACAACTGTTACTCTTAACACATGCCGAATAGTACGCAATTTTTTTATTTTAACTTGTAAGTTTAAAGAATTATGAATCAATCAAAATCGGACTAATCTGTAAAAAGTTATGCGTGGTCATACATAATAAAAAAATATATATGCATCGATTTGAGTACTTCTTTTTTCGGCAGTAAAAATAAAAGGAGTCGCAAAATGATTTCGACGTGCCTACAATATAATGAAGTTAGGAAACAATAAATACGCTTTGCAAATAGCGAGATATTAATTTATTTACACAAGCGCAGTTTTATATCGCGGCGTATGGACACAGGTGGATCAGAGACGATCATTACAGACATATTACAGTTTCCCTTTGTCAGCGGGCAAACAACGCGAAATTAAACACTAGCTTGTCCAAACACTGGTTAAATAACTTTATTTGCGTCGGCTAAACAATTTGTTGGCGACTGTACACGACTCCACGAAAATATAAACTGTAATTTACCAACATTTTTATTTACACAAATATTCATACTCAAGTCGCTCATAAGAGAATTTCAAATTTGAATTTCGTTTAACGCCCATTGATTAATCATATCCTTTCGTAGTCGTTTGGTTTTCTCAAGGCATTATTTTGTCCTTCTCTAGTTATGTTGTACTTTGTCGTAAATAATAAAATAGAATAACAGCAAACAATTAAATTGCATCTTAATCTTTTTACAGCAGTACTTTTAAGTAAAGTATACATTAAAATTATTGGAATTTAGTAATTGTTCATAATGTTACTTTTCATGTAAACTACTTCTGAGAATATTGATATTATCGATAGTAAGCGTTTATATCAAAGATATATGAATTGAAGCTAAATAGATAGTCTGTAATACAAGAGAATACGAGGATGCAATGGAGTATGACGTAGTTCATTATCTACTCGTCCTCCTATCAGTCGCATAGACCGCCCAAAGCCTTTCTTATTCATGTCATTGTCATTTCAATTCTGCAATACCATAGTTCTATCAAGGACGCCCGTCCTTGTTGTTCTTCTATTGATAGACAAGGAAAGTGGTAGCAGTAGTTGTAGAGATTTAATTATGTATCCCATTCATTACTGGCTCCTTTGTTCTTCCGACGATGCCCATTGGCGCGTTCCTATTGTCTTAAGAGTACTAAAAAGGCTTTTAATAACTATGAATACACCCTCTCAATCTGGGCGGATCTTATTTCTATAGACTCTGTTCTATGGTCATTGTCTCTGTAACTGGGTCGAGTTATTTCTTAGTTCGCATTTTAATTATATCATACCTGTATCATTCATTATCTAACACAATCTGTGCGGGAGTACTTTAGAAAAGTATTGCTGGTGATTGACAAAATGCCTATACGTACACTTAATGGTCATTTTTAGCCTTTTTTACAAATACTTATCATATGAATATTTTTCCTTGCGGAGAATGACATCCACAACGGCTTTGCGGTCAGATTAACTGGCCCTCGGCTGGACAGAGTAAGCACATCTTTCGATGTACCGATCTAGATTAATTCCTCAAACTGAAACCGTCTTACTATGAGTGACAGCTTGAGATGGAACAATAAGACGAAAACAATTGATTGACACGTTATGAAACATTACAACTGCTTTAAATACCTACTAGATTACAATCTAAATAGTGTTCATTGGTGATTGCTGAAACGTAGGCACGCAATTAAAACTGCTTTGTACGCGGCCAGGGGGGTGTGGGGTGGGGGTCACTTGACGAAGTTGGTAATTGGAAAAGTTTAACTCCGCTCGCCGGCAAGCAATGACGAAGGTTACTTGAGGCCGCTTGCTGCAGTAATGGTTCCGGGAATTCCACGGAAATTTCTATGTTATATAGCCACTTATTATACATAGGTATATATATGCGGGTGAAATGTCCGGTTTTCTCGAGTGTATTTTTGCGTTAATTTTGAAGAAATATTAATCTATTCAGATTCAGACAGTTCTACAAACGTACATCCGATTCCAAATTAGGCAATTGAATTTTAACAGGACCTGTGTTATTTTAACAGGACAGCTGATAAACATACATATATACATACAAAACAATACTTATATGAATATTTTTATTACGACCAGTTAGAGCAAACAAATGTGCTTATCACACAAATGTTTGTCCCGGATGGGATTCGAACCCACGACCTCCGGTTTTGCAGTCAGGGTTTCTAGCCACTCGACCACGAGGCCAGTCGTCAGTCCGTCAGTCAATATGTGCAAGGATTTGAATATATATGCTTAGGTTATATACTCGTAGCGAGTTAAGTACCTACATCCATACTGTACTATATTATACTATATTATTTTACTATATAATATTGCGAAAGTAACTCTGTCTGTCTGTTTGTGACGACATCACGGCCACACCGCTCAATCGATAGTTATGAAATTTCATATAGGAATACTTGAGGGTCTCGGGCTGAACATAGGCTACTTTTTCTCACATGTTTTTTTAGTTTTACCAGGAATCTCATTTTTTTACGAAAATGACGCAACTTTGCCCAAGGAAACTTTGTGATACACCGATTTCCAGGTGGGCGAAGCCGCGGGCAAAGCTAGTAACATTATATATGAGAGAAGACATGTGAGCCATGTGTAGTGGCGGGTCGGTCACTTCACAGAAGTTTGTAATTGGAAAAGTTTCGCTTCGTCCGCCAACAATTGATGAAGGCTGCTTGTAGCAGTGCAGTGTATCTCGCCTGTTACTTAACGTGGCTCATATATTTTAAGTAACTACCTATTTTTAGTATATGATTATCTTAATACCAAATAAATATGCCAATAGCAGTTTCGTTATTCTTTAATAACCGGGGACAATTCCACACACGGCTACCTGATGCCAAATTAGGCAATTGAATGACTGTGTTATGGTAAACGGAAAGCTAATAAATATACATGCATACATACAATTTAATACTTATATAGATATATTTTTATTACGCCCAAACACAGGACAAAGCAATGTGCTTATGTTTGTTCTGGGTGGGAATCGAACCCATGACCTATGGTTTTGCAGTCAGCGTCTCTAACCACTTGACCACGACGCCAACAGATTATGATTTTCGTTTTTACGTATTTTTTTATTTACGGAATAAAAAAATATTTATGTAGATTTCGTCAAGATGATTTCAGTCCCCATTATTTAAAACAATTCGTGTTTCCAATTTATAACTGTACCTAGGATTATCTTCAAATACGTTTATATGTTCTACACTACACAGGCTTCAGATTCACGCGTGATATCATACATAGGTGTACAGAGTAGGCAGTGTTGGCAGAACGTCCATCACTCCGGCACCGCGTTGATTTACTGCCCCAATCGTTACACTGTAACTCTTTTCATCGCCTCCTGTAAATTCAAAGATAGAATATTCACGGTAATACAAGTATTGCACTGATATATCGTAATGTAATTTACATTAACTATTAATTTATTATTGCAAGGTAATAAATAACAATCAGAATTGATTATGAAATTGGATGTGTCCTGCAATAGGATAAAAAGAAAATGAGATGTGAAGGCAGGATTTAAACTATTTATATCTGAGAGCCCAAAGTACTGCAGAAAAACTATAGTTTCTTGTAGTGCAGAAATGCATGTATCTAGTCTTATCCTTTAATGCTTCTATATAGATACCATAGCATGTCTGTTTTGAAATTTATAGTTGAAATCGTATTGACAATAATTGCCTAGTTTTTACATAGCAATAATTATTTCAGTGAAAAAGGTACCTATATATTTCAAGTAACATTTCTTTTTTAGAATATAGATTAGGAAAATTTATGAAGGTAAGCACACAGTTACAAAAGGTTCATAAGCAATGAGTTCACCTTCAACATTAAGAACATTTGTTGAGTGAATATAATAGTGAATTATAATTGAGCCCGCCATCCGTCTGCTAGCCAAGGGAGGTGTAATTTCATTGCGAGAAGGGTCGCGCAGAAAACTAATTTTAGTTACAAAAGCAAACAGTGCGATAGTAAGGGTGGGTCTTTGTTTCCCTCGCAAATAACAACCAGCAACGAAAACTGAATAAGTTCAAAATTTAATTAGCTTCATATCGCTGTACCAATATTTTCTTACTGCCTGAAAAATGAACGTATCATTTTACTTTATATTATAAATACATACAAATTCGAAAATTAAATATGACACTTATATTATAATTCAGAAGGCTATGTAATTCATAAGGTAATAAAATAAACTATGTTTATACCAACTTATATATAAACATAGCTTATTTTATTTGGTGAATAATATGGTTTTAACGGCGTACATTATTCGTATACTTATTATCAGTGTAGAAAATTATACCTAAGTAGAAATAATATAGCGTGTTATTGGCAAAACATGAATCCCTATAATAAAAATGGGTAGACAGTTACAAAAATTGGTCTAGTGTTTGATGTACACCACATGATTATTTTGAAGCTGTTATTCGCAGAGAAAACTGCGTAATTATTTTCATGTTTCAACGTGAAGCGCGCTGTCAAATAAGTTTAATGATGCTGCAACAATTTGTAAATAGTTTACAAAATGCACAAATTACGCATTATTTAATAACATGGCTTATATAAGTATATTATAGAACTGATAATCAATATAAGTAGGTACCGCATTGATTTCATATAAAACGTAAAATCGCTTAAAAGGGAAGGTGTCAGAAAGTAGTAAGACAGGTGACAGAAAGAGATCATATTAACATGAGGATGAAGATGTTATGTTAATTAAAAGATTACACTGATATGTTAAATATCTTTGAAAACATCGTGAGGACAGATGCAGCTTATTTAGGACCGTTTGGTTTTAAACGACACTGGTTTGCTGTACAGCTGCAAAATGAAAAATTCCAACCCTCGTTTAATGCCTTTCAAGATATGCGAAATTAAAGCAGTAAAGTGGAATCTCTTGGCGCTTTCGGCCATTTGCTGAATTCGTTCCGTTTGCAACAACGCGGTCGGGGGTCGCAGTCGGGGAAGGGTCTTCTTAATTTCTCTGTATTAGCAAGTCTTACCCGACCCCTTGGACATTAATCGTGGGGGTGCAGCGGTCGCTGAACCCGAATTAAGATGAAAGAAGGGTCGAAGGCGATCGTTATGCCCCCATCTCCCTGAGATAATAGGGTGGCCGCGCTGCCTTCGAGTCCATAAAATTATGACTCGGACGTTCAAATTTCCATGAGAAAGTATAATAATTTGAACAGGAGAAACATTTTTGTGATTCAAATTTTAAATTTCAATCGTTCGTTTTCCAAATTGACAGAGTACCTTCGTTTGGCTATCTTCGTTACGCTGTCGCAAAGTGAGAATTGAGTAATCCTAATCTCTTGAGATAATTCAGATACAGCCATTTTCCACGCCTGTGGTGTGGTTTTCATATAGTTAATAAATAGTACATTACATAACATTAAACATACTTATATAACTAGATGTTTTACTTCGTACAAAGAGCAAATACTCAAAAGTCACCCAAATATATTTCTCGGAATCAAATCGAACCCTCTCGCCGTAGACTCGAATATAGATACTGTCTGAAAAGTGTCTAAAAATAATTCCTCGCAAACATGTCTTAAAGATCACTAAACCAAAAAACTGTTAAGTCAGTTTTAATTATGTTACAGTTGCGTGTTAAGGCTTTAATATATCAGTATTTATATGATTTATTATCATAGATTTTGCGACGTATGAACAGCAATTTATATCTACACAAAGGATACAAGTAAAGTCGAAGCTACACGTGTAGAAATGCAAGTGAAACTAGATATAACATGCTTATAACAGGATTATTGCAGAGCTATCTAACATTGTAAATTGCTTTCTCAAACAGTCGCACTGAAAAGTTAGTGATGAGCTTTTAAAAGCTATCGAGCTAGTTTCTAGCTATATAATCCTAAATTAAGTTAACGTTAGTTTGCAACAATCTACATGATATATCTTTACGCAATAATAAGACATACGCGTAAATTCACCGTAAGCTTGTCTTGGCAACATAGATCGCAACAAAGAAACGTCCGTAAAATAGCGTATTGCAAAGTCCTATAACAAACCTCCGCGCGATTTGCAGCGTCATGCACGCAATACGTGGTACTCATCTTGGGAGTCTTCGTAACCTGTAGCCGACTCGCGCACTATTAGAGGTACAGCAATAGATGATGATCGTTAATAGATAACATACATACAGCCATACATACATACATACATACCATCACGCCAGGTCCCTAACGGAATAGGCACAAAGCATCGAGTGTCAAATATCTGTATCCTTGCAAAGCTGACGCGCTTCGTCTATATTCATTACTGTCTTCATGCATACACGGCGGTTTCGGAGACTCTTGACTCCTCCGTCAGCCAGTATAGATAATATAGAGATTGTATTCATGTGAAAGAGATGCCAATAGTCGCAATGAAGCATTTTCATCGTCCCAATGGACGCACTGTTATGCCTCGTGTTCCTACAAGCGTACGAGTGTGGAGTGCGCTTGATAAATAATGTAGAACTATCGTCCACTCGTCCAACTTTATAATTACTTTCTCAGATAGCTCGCCCCGAACAATCTGAAGTGACTTGTGTTCTACAAGCTTTCCGATTTAAAATCTGCTTGAGCTCGCCAAGCTGCGAGGCGCCCTTTTATAAACCACAAATATCATAATATAAGAACGTCAAAAACAAACAAATATCTACTAAACACACTATGTATATTTGCGCTAAATGGAATTCGAACCTGTAACCCTCTAGAGTTCCAATTGTCGGGCTCAGTAGCCACTGGACTAACGGCTCAGTCAATCAGCACTAATTTATGTAACTAAACACGTGATTTCATGTCTAACGGTACCATGTACATATGTGGGCGTTCGAAATAAATATTATGAAGCTATTCAACTTTATGAACTACCCTGAAAATTCTTAATATGGTTTGTAACTGTTATTTAGTATGAAAAAGAGTATAATTTATTTTTAATATCTGAGGAGTAAGAACTTATGTATGTATATTCAAAATATTAATGACGTTTGTAGTAAATTTGTAACTTTAGAGATGTGTAGTTACGAAAAATACGCTTATAACAATAGACATTGCTCTTTATTTGTTTTTATCAAAGACATACAATAGTAAAACTAAGATATTTCACATAACAATATTTTGGAATAGTTATATACCAACAGAATATTGTAGGCGCATACATTAACTCCAATATCGCACCAATTTCACTGCCGTCCACCAATCCAGTGTTTGTTAGGTTTAATTAAACGCATATAGAAATGCCTACTAGAGATGCCTATGTATGTATAAACAGTATAATGTTCTGGTAGTTCATTAAATGAAATCACGGTCTGCGAAGGTCTATAAATGAAATAACTGTCGCTTCTATCGGTTAAATGAATTGTGAAAATATTATTAGTTTTGATCAATTTTTTTCCATTTAGAAACCAACCTGACCGCTATGCTGCAGTGATTATTCTAAATTGCAAAAGTTCTCAGTAATTAATCTGCATCTAAATGCACTGAAGTTCGTTCATAAAACTAAGCTAGAAAACTAAACTTTCTAAATGCAAAAGCCAATGCAGTTTTAAACCGGCGCGGCGTTTCGTGCGACCGCACGCAGCGCAACTTCGCTTGTTTTCTTACTCCATCGGACTTTTCCAACTCATTTGAATTCAAAAGCAGATACGCCGATGCGCAGATACGGCGGCGCAACGTACCTTTGTGGTTTCTATATAGTCTAGAAAGTTCTAGAGCTCCAGTTCCGCTAGAGTGGCAGCAGTTGCCAACTTTTCCTAGAAGTTGGCGTAATGTTGCGGCAAAAAGCGCTCACGCTAGGTTTAACAATTACCTAAGCAGCGCAAAGTTTCGCACGTACGTAGTTCACTGTTTGTTCCGTTTTTGAACGCTGCCTGCTCGCTGTGTACAATGTGTACGTTATATACCGACACGGACGTTACATAGGCATTGTGCAAGAAACGCGACGTGCGAAAATACACAGCAGTAGCCCGAGCACGAACTTTACCAGAGTTGTAAATGTTACGGTATCGAGAATACGACACCTTTACATTACGTTTA
>DWUN01001392.1:0-16816 GCA_018249975.1 Passova gellias | reverse complement strand
AGTCACAAGGTATCAACAAGCGTTAACTGCTATCGTAACGTTGATAATTGTTTGAAATAGATATCCGATAAAGATTCATCTTTGAGGAGCTATATGCAAGCACTCGATAGACGTCGCGCTGCATACCGATAATGTTAGTTTATTGAAAGTACTCCTGAGCTGAAGATGCGGAGGATGCGAATGTGAAGGAGATAATACTACACCCAGCTGCTAACTTTATGTATCCGCCCCAATGATTAAACCGTGAACACACTGTACACACGAAATATTTATCAACTATGTACGCGAATATAATTTTAATAAAACCCTTGCCAATAGATATTTCGGTGTAGCTTCTAATTAATAATTTATACCTGTATAAATTATTGTTTTAAATAAAACTTCTTATGAATTAATTATGAACTTTTTACTTAGTACCTATTAATATCATTATTAGATGTTTTAATGCAGTGCTTATTTTTAAATTAAGTAGCACACACTAAATAACTTTGTTTAAATCGAACTAAAGTTTTCTAAGTCGATTGAAAACACACCTTAGTCTAATGTGCGCAACTCCTAGCATCGAATAAAGAAGAAACAACATCGTCAAACTCGGCGGTATCATAATAGGAAGCTGTCCGGAGATAATAATGAACATTTAGTTTAATGCCATGCAACTGGGTTTACAATTTCCTGGTCCAATGTTTACGCAGGCATTAAAAAGATAACGTAATGTTTAATATTCAGCGCCACCGTAACGGAAGGGCTCCGGGATGTTTCGTTACATGAAACTGGTTCCGACCGTGGAAACACTGTTATACCCTGACTCTAAATAATAGTTTTTGTCGCAGTCGCATAGTTTTTCAAACAGAAAATATGTTAGCGCTACAAATAGTAGTGTGGTGCAACGTAACGTATATATATGTTAACTATATATATTTGACTGTTCCATTGGTCCAGTGGTAAGAAAACCTGACTGTCAAGTGGCAGGTCACAGTCCCACATACGAGAAATATTACTTCGATGAGAATTAATAAAATGGATCATGCCTGGGTTAATAAAAAATATCTACATAATTATTATATCACTAAACAGTATAAAACAAAGTCGCTTTCTCTGTCCCTATATCTCTATGTATGCGTAAATCTTTAAAACTACGCAACGAATTTTGATGCGGTTTTTTTTAATAGATAGAGTGATTCAAAAGGAAGGTTTATATTTATAATAACATACATTACATAGTAGAAAAATACTGTTATAATTTATATGGTAGAACAACGTTTGCTGAGTCAGCTAGTTGTTTATATATGTATATGTTTAATTACTGTCCGGTTACCGTAACACTGTACTCCTGTATCTTTGTGCCTCTACAGTCGTAGCTCTGGATAATGTGTGATCTGCTGGCTATGGATAAATGTCGGTAAATTACAACATAATGTGTCTTACATATTTCAACACCTTGAGATTTCACGTGCTTCTGTTAATTAATATGAACTGCACATTATTCTTAAATATTACACGCTTTATGATAGAATATCTTCAGTAATTGAATAATTACAATATTCGCGTGACCTGGCCGTGCATCGCATTAGATTTCAATGATTACCTTGTTACAGCCCTACCCAAACGAGGGCAAAGAAACTTTTCTGATGGATCTCTGACTAATTTACCTAATCTGACTAATTTACATCCAATGCCGTTCAGCGATATCTAAAAGATATTTTAGCGATATTTTAGAGAAGACACATTTTTTAACCAATAACCATCGCAGTTAATATTCGACAAAGTCCTAAGTATTATTGTAAAACTCAACAAGGTAAGAACACTGTTGTTTTAACTGTTAGCTAAACGGAATATTTTCTTCACTTCATTTTTTATTCCTTTAGTATTAAATGAAATTATTTTAAGACAGTTTCCGTATAAAAAAGTATTTACGTATATCGTCTGTGACGAAAAGCATCATTAACATCATTTGGCGTGGTTTGAAAGTCTTCACACTCACAGGATACAATTTATGAACAATAAGGAATACGTAATGTGCAACATTGGAGTCATAATTCTGGGGCATTTCCTCGCTTACATGTGTTTTGTAAACATGGTATTGCAACAACTCATGCGCCGACGAACTGAAATAGAATGATAATCTTTACTTAGAAAACCCTTACAAAATCCAATAGTATTCTTAGAATTTACAGCTCTTACGTAATTTAAAACTTGCTTACCTTCAAAACTTATTTTTAAATCAAACGAGATTAGACATTTTCCATTATTTATGAATACAATCGTATGTACCTTGAGTGACGTCTAGTTTGGAGTAATAATGTCAGTATAAAGGCAAGATTGACAATAAATAATTGACATTCAGGTGAGCGACTCAGAGGGCGTTCCGATTTGAAATTGAAATTATTTCGTAAAATTTTCAAAGCTCCACACTTTTGCTTATACAAAGATAATGCGATACGGCACTGTAAGATACTAGTTAAGTTATCGTTGACGAGAAAACGAAGACTTTCATTTAGTAGGTATATGATCATTACGCTTATGAAGACAGCAAATAAAATGGTACAGTTAATTATATGGTACAGTTAATAATATGGTACAGTTAATAATTACTATATTTCCGTAAATGTTTATCACCTAACGGGGTAGGAAGAATGCACCGAGTGCCAAATATCTCTTTCATTATTTCACTATTTTGAAAGACAAAACGCTAATGCAATAGTTAATTCCAAAGGTTAAAGTTAAATTCAATATGTTAAATTGCTGTAACCGCAAACGCAGTATGGGAAGCAATAAGTTAAATTACGGCAACAACTGAACCGTTTTGATTTCAATTCTAGTTAACGACCAGCATTTAGTGGCGTTGCCATGGGAACCCATTAATAAATACGAGACGCGAACGGCGGCTAAATGTCACGATGCGGACGTACCGTGCGAAAACTCGGTGATAATATTTATTGCAGACGAACACGTGCTTAATTGAAAATTTATTTATACGCAATTCCATTCCTTTAAATCTATACAAAACCTTGCTTGCGCGTTCCAATTGACACGAAAAGTTAAAAATCTCAATAATTTTTTACTTTTAGGTACGCATACCTCGCAGTAAGATCTATCAGTCACATAATTTTGTTGTTCATCGTGTTTTTTTTAAACGTAGTATCGAAGAAACTGATGCCCTTGAGATTTCAATATATTTGGAATTCAGGTTTGTTGGTATACCTATATTGGAAATTCACGACATTTAAACTTGAATGATACAATCTGGGAAAAATGGGAGCTATGTAAATTAAACAAGTCAAAAGGGTGTTATAAATATGTCGCTTTTGAGGCCATAGCCAGGTGACATTTCACGATCTAGGAACGTTCTATCTGGTACAGAGTGATGTAGCGTGAGGTACGGAAAAAATAAATATCCAATTATCTGTACGATCCTACGCCTTCAACACTCAAAGAATACGGACGTTGAAACACGGTACCAATTACTAGTCTGTGAACTTTTTCAAACAGTTGCAGTGCTTTGCAGGTCATTCAGTGGCGACGGGTAACGGTGACGCGAACAAAAAAAGCTTTATTAGCCGCCAATTAGTAGATACCATTCGTAGCAAGCTGTCTTCGTATGAAGTTATGAGGTTATAAAAAGAAAAAAAAACATTCAAACGGTAATAGATCAATCTGACACGTGATAATTTACTTCGTATCGATGGAGATCTCAGGAAGTCGACGGTGTAACTAGAAATATTTTGTAAGTCGCGAGTTGAATAAAGAAGCTGAAGGTTGGAGATTGATATCAAAAAACTGTGCGAGAGACATGTTTGACGGGAGAGTAAAGACTAGGCGACCACGTATAAATATGTATCCTAATAAATGTCATATTTTAAAATTAGTATTATTTTGAAAATTGCCACGGTAATAGAGTGACTATTGGTGCAGGTATTACGAAACTATTATAAAATTTCCACAATATGCTTATTAGTATATTTTATGACTTGAATTCGTAATGAATTTTGAAAAAGAAATACGTGTACCATGACTTGTAACCAAAGTATTCGTATAGACATTTTTGCGATATTTTGGATTAAGAAAAACAAAACAAAAAACACAAATAAAATAGTCAGTTTTGAAAGAGAGATAAGAAGCTTGTTTAAAGTCCATCAAAACATGATATATCACATGTAAATTTAAAACATAAAAATGACTAAGCATTTCAGAAAACAAAGTTGTAAAAATCTCGATCACAATGTATTTACAATATGTCCAAAAAATAAAACATGAACATGAGTGATCAAACTTGGAAGCCTTACATATGCGAGGAATGCACTATAAGTGCAACTGTATAGCTAGGTACGTGCATCCTGAGGGCGACGAGACGGCAACAGGTCGTGGGTAAAATATAAATAGAGTTGCTAAAATAACCAAGTCAAAGTCATCTTGACGGGTGCGTGAAGGGATCCATGCATGAGAATATAGAATTATATCACTTAAAAGGGCAGTACCACTTGGCGAACATTGCTTCACTATAAAATTATACGAATTCCCTCGACTACCTTTAGTTTTAAGTGTTTATTTTCCCGCTTACTCGAGCAACATATTTTATGCTCATACACACTGAGGATTAGATAAGAAATGGAATTTCGATGTTTAAAACTAAGTTAAGGAGACTTCATTTTTAAGTGCTTTTAATAAAAATATTTAAAATATTGATATCATCCGCAACTCACTATCGTAAGCAGATAGAATGAGATGTACATCTGTTATTTCTTTTTAATAACTTGCTGTTGTATACACATCACTACATTTATACATATTTATATTAGTTTTATATCGTATGTATATTTGTTTGTTAGCTGTCCGATTACCGCAACACAGGTATTTAATTGCCTAATTTGGAAACAAATAACAGTGTGTGGAATTGACCCAATTAGTATTATTACTATTATTAGTACCCTATTTGATTGAATCCAGCGTTTCCTTACCGCCTGTCGGCCTGGTACGGGTATTATACACTGTAGCTGTATTTTCGAGTGTAAATATTAGGGGTTGTATCTATATAAATATATTATCGTGACAAGGTAATATAATGTGTTTGTCGTATGGGTAATAAGGGCCAATAACTAATATCTGTAGATGATGAATATCATATTAAAACTATAGTTACTGCATGTTGTGATCGAACCACCACCACCATTAAAACTAGGATTGTAATCCGGAATATTGCATCAGATAGTGTGGCAACACTAAACGCTTACCGTATCCGGCACCAATATACCAAATCCGATGTTAACAAATGTTCATTCATGAATATTTTGTATTCATTCACATGTATGTATAATATCAGGTGAAAAGTATAATTTGAATTAAGCTTCAAATATTTGACACAAATATGAAGCAAAATTTCGTCCCTTAATTTAGCACTAATTACTTTAGGCTCGCATGCATTTGGGGTGGCGGTGTGCCGTTCGACAGACGCTAAACAAGCTAATATTAAAAATAATTCGTTATTTAAATCACAATTTAATCGTCAACACAGTAACAATTCATCTATAGATCATCAAGCATGACAGCCTCACAGTGAAATTAAATCATTAAGGTTATTAGCAATACGATATCGCTATAGTAGTTTGTTCGAGTGACCTTATTTTACCGCCCACAATCCATCTCAATAACACGGGTTTGACGACCAGTATTCGGTTTATCAACGAAATATTATGTATCCTAATTGTGGCTTTAAGTATTAGCATAAATAATTTATGAACGTAGATCTCGAAGGTCGCAAGAAAATTTTATCGGGCCCTGACTTGAGGCGAACAATTAATTGTATAAAATGATAAGCGAATGCTTTTTAAAGTACGCCAAATATTTCCATCGATGGTTTCAGATATTCGAATATCAAAAATTTGAATTTCGAATATTTGAAATATTAATCAGCGTCAATAGTGTAATTACAAATCTGTACGAGAAGTTACTATTGACACTGTTGACATCTGTTCGACCACTCAAAGTAGGTGTCATTGAAGTACGTAATAAACATGTAACATTTTATTACCTGTCTCCGAAATGAATCCAAATGCCAGAAAACAAATGTCTGTCCGTTTGCTGTGAAATGCCGTCCGTCTTTACGAGTTGTTTTGATTATTCTATTTCAAATGTGTTACGAAAACGTAAATAAATAATAATAATGTTGTTCATAACCCCATGTTTCCGTTGAAAATGCGTATTATTAACGATCCGTTAATGTTATACCATTAATTATATCTTCCTGTGAGCATACTTTCGATCGTAAAATATAAATAGCGGCGACATCCGAAAAAAAAAACATCTGTTTATGGTATCAGAAGCGAGCATTGCTCGGCCAGTGTTTATTCTAACAAATATGTGGAGCGATCAATCAATCAACGATCAAAGTGCCATTACACGAGTAATTGTAAAGGACAATCTTAGGGCTCGGTGTACATTCCTACCTACTATCGATCGAGAGTATATTTGGACTGAAAATAAATGTTTCCGTGGCACATAATAAAGTTTTTACGTCTTTGGTGACACCCTCACTAAGTTGGCTTGTTATAAAATGACTAATCAGTTCACTTACACCAGAATATATCTATTCCACTCGGATTTAAACGAATAAAATTGTTGAATATCAGATATTGCAAAAAACGACATAGAAAAAAAAACAGTCTAATTTAAAGGCACGTTACGTTAATAGAACTAAAGCAACCGTAACAAATAGCTTTCAGCTATGAAATCTGCTAAAAAACTTCTTTAGCTTGATATTTTTTCTTTCTATAGTACATTGTTGTATTTGAATGACTTAGACTCGTCTTTTTAGTTATTTTACACTTCTCCATAATGTTCTCTAGACATGTTTAAAGTCGGTCGATCCGTACTTGGGCGGCGTGATAACCTGCGGCCTCAAACATTGTTGTTATGAGACGATACCCGTGTCCAATTGTGGAACAAAAGAGAGGTGAAAAAACGTGGTCGTGTTCTACTTAAATACGGCACAGTCCAATATTGTCGTTAAGGAATATTTAATGTCACCAATGGATACCATTAGACTTCGAGAATAATATATACTAGCACAGAATTTTATATATGTATGTAGGTGTTTGAATGTTTACAAATATTTATGTAATAAGAATATTGAAACCATACAATACGAAACAATGATAAAATTTTACCAAGTGGTAGGTTCTTATATTCGCTTGAAAAGAGACATGCAAACGCAAGGTTGACAAGGTGACAATGATTGTAGACATTCTCTGACCTACATATTTAATTCTCTTAATATCCACCAAGACATACACATATCCATTTTAAATATAACGATTTAATAATTTTGTATGGTTATTGCCGCAAACAGCGAGAAATCTTTATGCCCTTACAGTATATCTCTTTGGTTTATCTATTAAATACCGGCTATCCTCTGAACATTACTATTTTATCGTTTTATACTTTTCAGATCGTGATTTTTCCGATAGTCCGGTTTTAGTTGTGATCTTGGGTTTTATTATTCCAATGTAATCGTTTTTCAGTATTCTATTCCAAACGGAGATTAAATAGTACATCACGAGTAGAAAAACATGTGTGCGAATTAGACCGTGAATTCCAATGTCAGTTGACTTTACATAAATGTATACAAATTATAGTAATGCGCTAGAGGCGATTTCTATTTCAGATTGGGTCTATGGTTTAAGGTAGCTCTGGGTGTCGAAACTAATCGCCGGGAGACAAAGCGAGGAAATTGCTGCGGCGATATACCTCATTGGATGATTACAATCCAAATTGCAGCTACCTTCACCTATTACAACTGTTTGTTAACAGATCTTAGTACTACATTGTCTTAAGGATGACGGTGTTTTAACTGTTTTTATTTTGAAACAATCAATTAGCAATAAAAGAATATTGAGATCAGTAGTCGAGATAATAACTAACCTATCTCTCTAGTTGAAACAAATGTGCAAAATATCGTTAAGTTCGATTGATTAGTTTTAGTTAGGGGCCCAACGCGTATCTTGTATATAAGCATTTTTAAAAAAACGTATCATAAATTTACACTACTTGCAGCCTTAAATAGGACCCACGTTTGATCTGAATTGAGGTACATACATGCGGACTCCCAGTCAGGTCTTAATTGGCAAGCTTATCATGTACTGTATCTTGTTTTATCTCTTGCTATTTACGTGGATCTCTTAAAATGCATCGGCTAGTTTATGATAATGCAAAATGCGTTGCATTGTAACCGCACCCTCACGATGACATTTGGCTATTGGTTCAGGTGAGAGGTGAGGCCCTTTCGACCGATGTTCGCTGGTATCTTTGCTGCATTGGGAACGAGTATTCCGTTGCGCCATCTTACATCGTCGCTATAAAATTTACTTTATGGCCATTTACATTGTTATGCATTATTGATTTCTTAAACATCCCTTTAACTATAATATTAAGTCGGCTTTAGTTTACGTTTAATTGTCTTATTAGTATTCTAGTTTATGAATAAAATCGGCGTGTAATATTGCTTACTTACCTTTGTAATATTCCTTATAATTTGTCTACAATATAACTAGACACAAACTTAATATAAACCTGCAACATAACACTGCAGTTCTACAACTTTTTACAACCCTGACAACTTGAAACTTCAAAACAAGAACTATTCAATACATTATTGGACTAGATATTTATACATATTCGTATGAAATAGAAAGACGGCTGACTAGCACAGAATTCAGCGTAGGTGCAGTTGAAACCGCTGAACCTAAAATCCTGAAATTTTCAAATAGATTTTTTACATATCGTAAGTGAGCACTAAGAAAAGAACTTCGGAAATTTTTTTGGAAGTTAGACACCTGAAGTTTTAGATTTACGCTTTTGGTTAATAAAAAAAAATAGTGCATGTATTGGTTGCTGAACATTCAATTTTGACGCGAGCAACGCCGTGGGAAACGCTAGTTTTTAATATACGTCGATTTGAAATAAACATTAAATTGCTTGCATTTACTACTGATACCATATTTTTATAGACCGCTGAGCTTTCTTAGTGGTTGTTAAGTAGTTATGCAAATATAATAGGACAGTAATGTCAATAAAAGCATTTAGTTCAAACGTACGGCATCTATGGCTAGAGCCGGAATGTTAAACAGGTAAGATTTGTACAAGTGTTCCTTAAACTGTTGTTTGCAAGTCATTACAAACAGTCTTTAACCTACTAGAGGCCCTGGGTACTTTGGGACATTAAGGCTCCTATGACTATGATATGGCATGCCTGTTTTCAAAATACCAAAAAAGTGATAATGTACAGTATTATTTATTTTTATTACGTTATTATTATTTTTTATCATATAATATCGTATCATTTACTGTATTTGAAGATATATAATAGTATTTTTAAGGCACTAACGCAAAATCTACTGTCCTATCAGAGGCCGGTTGCAAATGTCCATAGTAGAGAACCAAAAGATATTCTTCATGTAAATTCCATTTTTCCCTCTCGTACATTTGCCTAATGACTGACATCGCTAAATATATATATTAGCTACACCATGTATAAACATGTCCTGTTAGAGAGAACGAGGTTGTGCAGCGGGTCCCGATGTCCATTTTCATGGCTATGAATAATGAAACACAATCACTCACATCACACGTCAGTTGCGTAAAGCTAGGAGCTAGTTACGTGGAATTACAAGTGATTGGCCAACACGCACCATACACGTGCCATTTTAACGTTTCCAACGTGAAAACTGAGGTCTCTGGTAACTACTCACTACTGTCGCTATTCATCGATATGTAAATTTAGTGAACAATAGCCTATCATACTTAACAAAGGTTACACTTTAACGTGGCCTCTCCCAGTGAGCGCATGTCTTTCGGTCTTGTATGCGATGAAGAAATCATGTTCAGCAATAAATAGATCGAACCGCCAAAACTAGTCGACATAAACAGCACAAATGAAGCAGTAATAATATTCACGAAATCGTTGAAATCCATAAATAAATTTCAATATCAAAACAATAACAATTATATTTACCATATTTTTGCAAATTCGTTTTCAAAACAACATCACATGTGATACGGATCGAATGTTTAAAACAGTCTTAATGAGACTTACGATATAATTATCGTAAGGTTTCTTTGCACACAGAATAAAATAGCATGTTCTAATGTGTGCATGATATCCTACGTAACTATCATTTTCACAGCACTATATATAATAGCCCCCGTAATCATAAATAATTGAAATACAAAATTATTTGTATACAGTTAAAATAGCGAAAGAATTTTCACCTTCACTCGACTTGTTCTGTTGTTGAAAATGCACCACCACAGTACTTACATTATGAGGCTTTTAGTTTCACTTCGTGACCGTACCACCTCGAAAACTATGTCCGATTTTGTAACGAGATATTGCATCGTAAGCATTTACTGTGCCCTTTTCATGTTTTATAGCGCAAGAAATATTTTAAATGCAAGTTTGATCGTACAAACTTGCATACATTTCCACACAGACCTACATACCTACAGACATCCATACACGAACAATTTACTATATGAAATCCAATGTTAGGAAGGTGGAGATTGATAAAAATGATCACGACATTTGTACTGGAACAGATAAAAGACATCCGAGGGGTGGTTTGTCAGTGACCTGCATTTATACATCATCATCATTATCATCAGCCTGTTATACATTCAGAATTTATACATAACTTAGAATTTATACTTATTATTCCTAAACATAATCTTTGAAAGAGACAAACATAACAGATCATTATACAATCTGTACGCTGATATCTTATTTTCTAATAATGTTTTAAATATCTTCAATGTACATGTTATAATATACAAATAAGAAAATTACAGAGATTACGTCTTAGTAATTAAGCGGTCAACGGTTTCAGTCATACGCGAAGCAAAAACTGTTAAGCGAGAAAATTAGTACTTGAAAGTCAATATAACGTTGGCCGAGCATACTCAATAAATATGTTATATCCTTTTTATGGGTGCTATTAACTTTCAAACTTTCGCTATAGGTAGTGGGCAAGTAAAGTGAAATATCCTATAAATATTCCTTATCATTTGTAATATCAATTTACGCTTAATAAAGTGCATGACTTGTAGCTATCTTTAAATAAAGGGATTTTACGATGATGAGGAAATAACTGCATCTTTCGGTTTTAATTATGATTTAGTGACGGTGCGGCCAAAGTTATCAAGGCATTA
This sequence comes from Passova gellias, assembly GCA_018249975.1. Taxonomy (NCBI): domain Eukaryota; kingdom Metazoa; phylum Arthropoda; class Insecta; order Lepidoptera; family Hesperiidae; genus Passova; species Passova gellias. Next base: position 5,620 of record DWUN01001392.1, on the reverse strand, counting down.
CGTGTTGCTTTCTGTAGTACAATGACAAGAACATGTCTTAAACGGCCCAAAGAACGTTCACGAGGTGCTTACAACTTCATAATAATATCAAAGTATTTTGCTGGGAAATCACTACACTGACGTCTCTTGGTGCTGCAAAGAGCTGCTTGGTCAGCCACGTCCACCATTATTGAGTTCCTTAGTTATACTTTTAGTTATTTTATTTTACAATAAAACAACATAGTATTTTTGATCATTTAGCCACAAAATTTCTAAATACGTAATTGAATCAAATATACTAAGGTCAAATTATGTAATTAGTACTACATATATTGCGTATTCCAGGATTTGAGATTAGTAATTTTTCATTGACTTTCATTTGGAAACACTTATACAAAGATCCAAAGATGCAAAGTAACACGTATTGGTACAGGGTGTATTTATTTTGATTTCATAAGTTATTGGCGGAAGTAGTTGCGCTGAACACGCGCGATCAATATTGCGTTAAAATCGTCTGTATTTATCGTCATAGCTTGATATGATCTAATAATAGGAAGCAGAGATATGTTCGTGGTTTGATTATGGTTTACGAAGTCAATGTGAGTACACAGTAGACGCTTTAGATATTGTGCTATTAGTTTTACAAGATTTGTATATTTTTAGTTACATTTTTAAAAATGTGAAGCCAATTCTCAATATTGTTCCCAAGCTTTCTAATTTTCTTTTTCTGGGTACAGGTCTCTGTATCGAGTCACAGTGAGAAATATTTAGACCAAAGTCTACCACGCTGGCTAATTTCAGATTTGTTGACTTAACACACAGAAAATATTGTCCACTTGTTAAGATGATACTCTTAAGGTGTGTAGATTTCCTCACGATATTTTCTAAAATGCGAATTGCGTGACAGGATTTGTACCGAGAACCCTGTAATAGGACACTGAAATCCAAACCACTAACTTACCACTACTTTTGGCTCGTATTAACCTTAAGTGATATTTAAAGCAACAGATTACTATAACAAATTACATTGTAACACAATTAATTGTTGCCTCTAGAGCGTTACAAATTACATTATGTTTCTCACATCGGAACATTAATTTAAACCATCCAAATTAATTACCTACATACTTATATAGAAATATTTCCAAGTGCCTACCTACTGAATAGAAAAATGTATGACGTTTATCATTAAAAATCAGTGGTAGGAAACATAAAAGGTGGCCATTGCGAAATGAGCAGGTAGGTTAGACCTAAAGATTGTTAATAAAACTCAACTATATCTATAGACTGAAACATAATCTACAAAAAGATGAAAAAGGAATATTACCTGACAAATTAATACATAGTGTCTACCTAATATATGTAAATAATAATATATATACCAACTATATTAAGCCTAGCAAAACAAAAATAACAGCTAAACGAACGTTTCTGTAAGTATAATGCGAGCGTATGTTCAGCGATGCATACGCCGGTATTTTACCAGACGCGAATGATGACACAGAAACGACATGCTCTGTTATATCGGAATGCATGTTGAGTAATTGTGACTGGATTTATGCCGAGTCGACGTAATGAATCGGGTTCAAATAACGAAAAATTAGATAGGGTGCAGACTGATCGGGTCGGACTCATTAAGGATTCAATTGTACATGAACACGATTCACATGGCAAGTTCATACTTCTAAATTTATTAAAACGTACCTTTTATATATCTCTTGTGTTGTTAAACCTTCATACATAGATATTCTCACTCGCGCATATTTATTAACTAAACATACTAAAACTGTGTGTTCTAGTTCAACCGTAGGTACTCATAGTACGAAAGCCCATTGCAATATAAATTCCAAATGAATTTGTGACCTCACAATTTTCTAGGCTATTAAATTAATTGGCAACAAAACATATCACGATAGATTGCGACGATTTGTTTTTTGTATATAGGAGTCTTATCGAATCTAAGCATCCGGTAGAATAGTAACTGTAAATATGCTATTGATTTTTTATTAATAATACTGAGTGTTTTCCCAATGAGAGTAACTATGGATAAAGAAACAAATACAGTCGCTATAGTAAATACTTGCTGAATACGAGTCCATTAAGGCGAATACGCAATCGATACAGAATTTGCGATGACATTTCGCGGGCTTCAATCCACTTTAGCGATAACAAACTCGGAAGCGCAAGGTTTACGAGTATTTCCACGATCGTTCGGATTTAGCATCGTAACCTTAAATCGGTGGGCGGGCCTCGATCCGCTAAAGCGATTATGTTTTGTGACTGTCGACTAATAGAAAAAGCTGATAAAACAATCATATTGATAATTCCACGATTCAGGAACTGTACTTCAAAACCAATTTATTAATAACGATGTACAAAAACACATAACACGTAGTCCACAGATGCAAAATTGTGTCAGTGGCTGAGCTGAGACCACTTTTAAACGACTAATTTGTGGAAAATGGTGGAAATCAGAGGTAACAACAAGCTAAAGTATTCATCTTCACCCAAGCAGACAACCTCATTTCAGTCGTACTTTAGTTTCTTTTTCTTGCCGGTAGCAGTTTGTCGGATACGTGCGGAGCTATAATTGGCTATCGGTTTCTTGCAACAAATTTAGTTGGTCTGCTTCCCATGGGACATTAGGTTCAGATTTTAACCAGATTAGCATCTAGAGATTTAGATGATTTAATATATAGTATTCATATCCTGATCTGTTTTTATGTAAATCTTCTAATATGGATTGACACGATCTATAGCCGATTAAAATGTTAAAAAGTAGTGCTTAGTAGCTAATATTATGATTAAAGAATTCAATGTCTTGAATCTTAATGTTATGAAATAAAATATTAAGTATGTGTTTTACATATGAGGCATATTGTACAGTTTTGGCTTTTTTGTACAAAATAATAACTCACTTAGCTGTCATGTTTCTTTTGTTACCAAGGTCGCAGGGGTTGGCAGGCGGCACAGAATAGTGTAAAGTCATCTAAGTACGTCCGTTTTGACACGGACATTTTTTATAATTATCATTTATACTAATTGAATATGTATGAATGACTGCGGTGGGAATACCGGCGTACTGCATAAAACATCTTCGGAAAGTCCAGACATTCATATGTGGAGCGAAATCAAGGTGGTCCGATCGATACTAACACTTACTACTTTTTATTTCTGTCAAAAGTTAGAGGCGTTATTTATGTTACTTTTACTTACTATTAATATATGTTGTTAAATAAAAGCGTTATGGTAATTGTTTTTCAAGTAGTCGCCAGTAGTAGTAGCAGCAGCAGCAGCAGCAGTGGGTTCCATCGATTTTCAAAAAACAGATCGTTCATCCAATAGAAAAGTGATCCAATTACATTTATTTTATTTTCTTTAAATATTCACGTATGTATATTACTGTATTATCAAATAAATATTCTTACTAACTTTTGAAGACCACTAAACTAAATTGATTCAAAATAACAAATAAAAATAACTCGTTCACGTGTGTGCCATTTTTAATAGTCGTTTCATCAACACTACTGTAAGAGCAATTTTATATTTTTTTCTAGAAAGCTCTTGCTACGTTATAGATCTTACATACCAGCACACTATAGTGTTTACTTAACTTGTGGTAGTCTCCATGCCTTAAAATTTTTCTTCATAATGATTCGAAATAACAACTTTTGCATATGTATGTAATAAGGGAGGTAGGTCCGTCCCACTTTGGCGGTTGATGTGCCGTTTAATGCTACACAATTTCCGCTAAAACCTTGACGCGACTTCCGCTGATATCAGATCCATTAGCGCGAATAATATCGCTAAATGAAGCAATGATTTAGCATGGCTGCAGCAAAGTTACATTAACTTATATTAATTTTTCCCATTAGTACAACCGTTTTATATTTATCCAGCTAATATCGTTCTAGATCAAGTAGTAAAAGCCACTTACGACCACTACTAGTGTAGTTTCCTGCATCATTGCCTCTATCTAGTTGTCTGATATCTAGTTGGTTTAAAAGATTGGTAGCAGACCTTTCAATTAAAGAATAAAAAAACATTTGCGATTGAAAGTATCTAGTACTCCAATTTCATATCCCATCGTTACCTCTGTATGTTTGATATGTATATTAAAATTAAAAGCGAATACCTATATGAAATAGAGCGCCATTTTAATAAAATACATCTTCTTGAAAAACTTTACCTACTTTTGGAGGTACGTTACAAAACGGAACACTAGCCTATTTTATAATGAGGTCAGAAGCCCTTATAGTTAGTCTTGCATGTGCACGTCGTTAACCGGGTCCTTATATTTTCTAGCATTTCTTTTCTTTGGCTTACTTTTTCTTTGTACACATCTTTTGGCTCGTGTTTCAATTGTAATCCTTACATCCTAAGAAGTACGAGTAGCTTCGCGGGCACGTACAATTTTTTTTTCTTTTGATTACACTAACGCATTTCATTATTCTTTTTTTTCACATAATAGTCTTTTCAGTTCTGTTTTTTTCAATAATCACACCATTTTGGTGACTGATTCCAAAAAGTTTTTTCTTATCTGATAATTGTGACATACGAGCCTCTATAACCAACCTCAAGGAGTGGGATGGCTAGTGTGAAGTAGTTCAGTTAATCATAGGCATTTAGGGACAATCTTGGATAGTATTTGTTGGTAACGAAACCGGGGGGTTAGGATGTTACTAACATTATTCCACTTAGCATAGTAAGTTAATAGAGTGTTTTGTAAGCTTCGCGATAACAGTACCTATAGAATTTGGGATTGAAGAATTCTTTATCCAAACAATATAATATGTTATAAGTTTTGTAATATGAAAACGAAATGTAACAGACGAGAGAAGATTAGCAGCTGAGTGACGTGTTCAGCCATTAGCAGGGGTCCTCGGCCATTGTGGTGCGACAGCGCAGCGACAAATCGACCTTTTGTTGTCGTTGCGACACACGCGATACGGCGGCCGATTATCAAACTTGTAGTCATTTCTGAAAAGACACATCATAACCATTATGTGCGCTCGCTTTTCCATCCCATTCATGTGTACAATATAGAAAACTATTAATAATAACGGTCAAATAAAAATATGTGTGAAAACATATTATATTAAATCTTTTCTGTGTTCTAAACATTTAAATCATTCTGTAACGTAACGTTATGTAATAAATGAAAGGAATTGTCTGAGCTATTTTCAATCCGTGTGCAAAAAATATGTCATCGCTTAAATAAACACTTGTGTGTGTAATAGAATGATTTCTATATATTGATATACACAGTGCACGTATCTCTTATAATTCATAGTAGGTAATTGAAACTACATATTTTTAGTCATTATTTATTGAAAAAAAATTGACATATTGAATTCAAGAAACAAAAAAAAAATTAAATAGTAAAATCATTATAATAAAACATTATATGTATATAAAATATTTTTATTTTTAACCATTATACAACCTTAATAAATATTTTTATTCAAAAAACCTTATAAATATTTTCATTGAGGTCGTATTATTAAAGCCTTTTACGACGTAGTTAATTTCGAAATCATTCGTGTTGGTATACATGATGCAGTTTATTAGATACTAGCTGACCCGGCAAACGTTGTTCTGCCATATAAATTATAACAGTATTTCTCTACTATATATTATA
>DWUN01001391.1:0-16818 GCA_018249975.1 Passova gellias | reverse complement strand
GTGTATTCTTTCAGTACGGCCAAATGAACATACCTACCCACTTTGTTAATCGAGCGCCACGGAAACATACGATTTATTTCCAAGTGAAAAACATCGAAAATGTCCTTTTTGAAACTCAATACTTTGCGAGGTCAAAGATATATTGTAAGACTTCTAATGCAATAAAACAAAATTGGCTAGAATTGGCTAAAATGTAGTACCGACTATGTTAATTGCTGCAGTCGATTTATTTATTAATTGCTATGTTATCAGTTATTTTGCATGGAATTCCATGACCACATAAGTTGGGTACTCCTACATTTGTTTATTGACTAAGAATTCGATCGCAGTACAATCTTTACACAAACAGAGAATTAACCTTATGTAACAGAGAATTAAACTTTAGTAACAGAGAATTAAACTTATGTAACAGAGAATTAAACTTATGTAACAGAGAATTAAACTTGAGTAACAGAGAATTAAACTTAAGTAACAGAGAATTAAACGTAAGTAACAGAGAATTAAACTGAAGTAACAGAGTATTAAATTGGCCGCACGTGATCGATTGAATCACGCCAAGTGAAATATGACTTTGGGTCGAATTAAGGGCGAGCGGAGTTCATTCTATCCCCTCGATCCCTCGACCGTTCATTTCACATAACAATAATTACTATTATTCGTGTTTAAATCACTGAATAGACACAGATCTTGATAGCGCAGATAGATATAACATGCGATATTGATCAATAGTGATAAAGTTTAAATCGACACAGCGTTTATCGGTGATTTTTTTGTTGTTGATAACATCCAATGTTATTTTATTTCCATACGACTGGCCAGTTCTAATTCGCAGGTCGTCTCAAAGTCGTGTGCGTCATGCCTTATTCAGACAGAAACGTTTACATAACGCATACTTCGCCCGCCGGGCTGGCGGTAAGTGAGAAACAAAGAGACATGTAAATAAGGATCTAAAATGCATGCACACGCCATCCTCCCGACTTTGTGGGTCATTCGGCCGTTTTTGCGTCGTGTACGAAACCGACGCGTGGGAGTGAAGCTCTTATTGTTTGAGTTTTTACCGTTCCATTGATTTTATATCGAGCTACGTTTCAGTAAGTAAGTATAAGCCTAAGTGTTCATAATATCAAGGAAACCTAAAATAATAGCATTCATGATATCATTCGTATGATAAAACCCTGATTACTTTAAAGTCATCAGGATCTACCCGTGTATCATTTACATAAGTAAATGTATATAGCCACTTGTTCACTGCCTAACTGCAAGGATGAATTTACACTTTAGAATTGAATCAATCATATTTAATAGGCGATAAGAAGGTCCTTACACTGGATCAGGCCTTATGAACAATTAATAAAACTTTATTTAATGTATAAGTATAGGTTATTAATCAACAATTAAAACAAATCAATACAATTGTTATAAACGATTGTATACCGGTTTTTATGCAAAGTAACTTATAGATTCAGTATATTTAGATGACTTACCAGCGTGCGCGGGCGGAGTGGGCGCGGCGGCCTGCTCGGCGGCGCGCTCGTCGATGTGGTCCCGCTGGTCCCGGCGGTGCTCCTGGTCCGGGTCGAGGTCGGCGTCGATGTCCACGGCGGTCTCGGGCCCGAGGTCCTCGCTGTCGCTGTCCGACACGTCGTTGTCGGCGTCCGCATCGACGCACACGCCGCCCGCCGCCTCGGCGGCCGCGGACGCCTTACACGGGTCCGCGTCGAGGGCGAACGGCGTCGCGTTCACCCCCGCGTTCTCCAGTCTGATGCAAACGTTCCAGTTATTAATTGTTTTAAAAGTGTAATTTCATCGAACGTCAAGTTTCCATTATCATTGATGAGTACTGTGTGCCGTTCTCAACTCGATATGTCGCAAAGAGTTACTCCTGGCCCTAAGCCAGTGTTTCCCAACGTAGGGCCCACGCGCCACAAGCGGTCAATTTGATAGTTAAATAAATTGGTAATGGACAATAAAAATGCCCCATTTGTATTTCTTAAGGGAACAAAAAAATTTTTAAAGGTTAAAAATTATGTCTGGGGGGTATAAACATTTTAGAAATGTTAACGTAGGGCACGGCCTAAAAAAGGTTGGGAAACACTGCCCTAAGCTGTCTCCGTTTGTAAATCTTTAATATTGTTTTTTATATAACCTAAGTTTGTTGACTTTACCTTTATCTCATTATTCTCTCTTTTGCTTCAAGTATAAAACAAGTTCGGTTAGCAATGTCCACAGACAGTTCTTTTCAGAGTCACATCATTAAACTCGAGTCGGATTTGCAAATACAGAACAATATTTGCACATTGTCTGGAGATTTGATGTCATTTATTTATTCTTTAAAATAAAGGATTGCTTCTGCCACGAGCATTATGTATACAATTCTATATTTAAGAAACAATCAGTAATTAACATATAAATATAGATATGAAATTACTATACTGCTGTTACATAGCTTTAGCTACTTTGTTGTTTGAGGAAAGCGCGTTGTACCATTAGAATCAAAAATTACCATCGCGAATGGAGAAAAGGAAAGTGGTTAAATAATTATTTAACTATTTAACTTTTCTACTAAATGAAATTATAGCAATGTATGTATTATTTAGACAGGTGACAGTAAATTAAAATATCACATTTCAGTGCAGCTAATTGGTGTTAGCTGCATTGTAGAATGTTTAGGTAAAATGAGAATAAATATATACATAATAATAGCTAATTATCGTGTAGTCAATATGCACCATTTTTAAACTTCAAAACGAATTTCATGTTGTAAAATAAAAATACAAATTATAATATATATAATATAAGTTGGATGGCTGTTGCTAATTCTTTTGAATGTTCTGATTTCAGTTAAATAATGAGTGTAGTGTTATTTAAAGATTTCATCGAAAACAATAGCTGTCAGGACAACGATAAGGCACGGAACCGTTCCAATTGTGCGATTCCGAGTAGAACGTATCGATTCCCGCTAGCCCGTATCGAAACGATAACTGCAGCCGTCAGACGATTTTGACAACTGTCACGTGGCAAGTAATATTCTGACGACTTTCGATTTTCAATAGTCGCGGGTAGAATATACACGATAGGCCGGCGGGCGCGGAGAACGCAGAGACGTAACCTCCCAAGGTCAGCTGGTTCGAGATAATTTCGCGTTTTTACCAAGTCATTCCTATCCACGCGACTGAACCAGTTTGAAGACGCATGCGTTTCAAGTGAACTATCTATAGTCCGTACAATACACTTTTTTTTTTCTACATCATAGTTGCCCACCAGCTTGATGTATTTAGTTCTTCCAAGTTCGAAGATGTATATATGTATATATAATTTCGCGTCAAAATAAACGTGTTTATTACGTGCACTATGTTATCTAAGCGCGTACTACGACTTACCGCAGTTTACCGGGAATTTATCCCGCAACATAAAAACAAACATGACCTAATCGTTGTACCGGCAAGTCGTGCGAGTTAGGTTCTAGCTCGAGAATCCGACGATTAACGCGTGTAATGCCCTCAACAACCCTGCACGGTATGCAACTAAAGCAGTTACGTCACCTTGACAGCTATTATTCCCAGTTATTATTAACAGTCCCATCCCTACAGCCCTATTAGAGATCGGTTGCGGATGTTCATGGGCGGCAGCGGCCACTCGTGACTGCTGCCAGCCCGTTCGCTACTCTCCTAACATAAAAAAAAAATCAACTAAACCGCACAGCCTGAAACGAGAGCGTTAAAAGTTTAACTATTAGCTAAGTGTACTTAAGTTTTCCTTTGGAATATTTCAATATTACATTTTATATCGCTAAGCATAAGTATTAGCTTTGCCAGTGATATGTGGTTTCAAATGTGGAGCGACACGAGAATCCCGACGCCAACCGCAGACGGGTTCTGCAGACACCAATATTGTCTATTGCACAACATGAATCGTACCACGTTTAAAGTCGATAAAACGCAAGGTAACTCACCCGAGGTCCATGGGCAGGCAGTTGTCGGCGACTATATCACGCGGGTTCTTCAAGAACACCACGATAACGGTTATGTTGTCTACGCTGCCCTTTCGCTTTGCCTGCACGACCAGACGCTTCGCGACCGCCTTCAAGTCATCTGCACAAACAAGAAACAGGGCATCGTTGTTACGGTGCAAATGTACATAATAACATCGCGCCAGATCCCAAACGGGGTAGGCAGAAAGCACCGAGTGCGAAATATCTCTGTCCGTGCAAGCCTGTATTGCGCTTCGTCTACATACATACAGTGCAAACGTTACACGAACAATTACATAGCGCGCAACAAATTGGTGTCGCCGACGAATTTCTCAACGCTGCCTGTTATTATACTTAAAACAGCAGTGTGTCATCGAGCACGAAGCGGTGTTGCGAAGTCTATTATGTCCGCAATTTGTTGCGGCACAATGGTGAATAGAGCCGACGGATATGGAGTAACGATGTTTATGTTTCCATTAGGCACAGCGCGGGCCGCTCGAGGATGTCCTTGTGCAGTCTCGAGACCGGCGAGCGTGAGTCAGCGCACCGAATCGTCCTACGGACGCACACCGGCCGGCACCCGCCGTGGTTCCCATTAAAACGATCACTCTATGAATACTTGCCTATTAACACCCCACAAAACAGTTACACTGTTCACCTATCCCGAATATGTAATACACATCCGAACCCTACGACGATTTGGAGCCTAATTGAATATTTAAAAGAGCTGTCCGCTAATATTTGTCAACAGTCGCGTGAAAATTTCGCCCAATTATGTCGGTTATTGCGTCATGCGCGATGACATTATGCCGGGTGTTATCGTGTTAATTATATTTGTTTCTAAATTAAGCATTTTGTTTAGTACACTCATCGCGAAACATTAGCCCGCCACTCCCTAGCCGGGGTGTGTCTAATGGCAAATAGCAGACGAAGTACACCGACGTACCGATGTTCGCCGTCGCTCTAGGCGCAGCAGACACACGCCTTGACTTTGCGCGCTATTTCGGGGCGCGGTCGATGTCGCCGCCCTTGCTTTTTACCCTGTTTGGTGTCTGGCTCGGAGCCAACCGCGCCCCGTACACTCTCACCCGACTTGTTTGGACACCGGCCTAAATTGGCAAAAGGTTGTTTCGTTCATTTCTTATTTTCATAACTAGAAGTTGATATGTACATAGTGACTGGGAAATAACTGAAATAACAAGTAAAAAAACCAGGATGCGGACGGTGAAATGAAAACAAACGAGAATCAACTACGAAATATGTTCCTCTCTAATTAACATGGTTTAAAGTACGTCTGAGGTGAGTATTGCGTTATTAATTATAATGCAGTTAAATGCTAATTGCAGAAAGTCTGTAACATGGTGAAATGCAGCGAACATAATGGAAAGCAGATAGACGGTGCAGGTCCGCGGAGGGTGCGATGTTGTTGGAGAGCGCGGAAGTGTTGAACGTTCATTGGTTCGGTTCACGATGTCGACATGGCGCATGGCGGCGGCCGGCGATCATTGCGGCGATTATTGTCGGGCGGCTAACGGTGATGCGGATGGAATGCGCCGCCGGCCATTGTTCCTTACGACTCGACGCAAAAACGGATCACGGTTCATCGACGCATACTAAACCTGAGACGCACCTGTCCACTGTCGTCATCGGGAAATTATAGGTCGCAATTTTATGAGATACCCACTACGGGTCTAAAACCCTGGGTCTTGATATATTTACAATGCTGGGTATCAGAGTCACGGTTTTTTTTTTTTTTTTTTAATTTATTTATGTACACACACAGAGTTCAAAAAGAAAGGTTCAAAGGGAAAAGAACACGAACAAAAGAGTAAAAACGCACTGCTTATTCCATATAGGAATCTCTTTCAGCAGACCTGCAAGAGGAGAGTTGAGTAGATTGAGGCAAACTTAGTGTGTTTTTTGTTTATTTTAAATATTTTACATGTGTGTAATAAAATAGTAACGATAATTTATACTTATAGTTCCATTTCTTAAGTTCGTACATCGTAAAAGGCAAAATATGGCTTGAACTAATAATCCTGTAACATCTTTATATGTTACCCATACTTGTGCAAATAAACGTCTTTGTCTTTGACTTGTCTTACGGCGTAATAGAGGACTATACGAAAAGCGCTGGTGGAATCACTAGAACGATAACAGCATGAAATACTAATGACAATTGTATTCTCTAAGCGATATTGAATATGCAATACGATCAGTCGCGTTTCAATTATCCGTGAAATTCCGTTTGAGAGCCGACGAAACTAGACGTCGGCAGTTCAAGTACAATTTTCCACTAACTTCACCCGCCGCCCAACTATGCAATCCGAATTGTGCTGGCCGACGATAAAAAAAAATTGTACTGGCAGACGAAAAACAAAATCTTGTTGTTGGTAGCTAGCAGGCGTGCTTTATACGTACATTATCTATTATACTCATGTATGTTATTTTATCTGTACCCAGGTACAATGATTGAGCACTATATAAATGACTATAAAAATTGTTTCTAATGTTCCTATAGATTCAACAATATGCTTATAAATATAATATATATAAATAATCTTGCTTTACCATTAAGCTTTTTGTTTTAGGCATATTCTTATTTGCAATTTGAAAAATATGATCACCAAATTGCGGCGTACTATAGTCATTATTATTACTGACGTTTACTGACGTATCAATGTTGGATTCATAACGTTTCCTATTTATATAATCGGGCCGGTCGAACTTCGCAATATCGAGAGTCTGCGCAAAAGGGCATAGCAGAATAGCGATGTAAGGATGTTACGTTTAGATTTAATTTTGCATCGGGCCCCGACTGCGCACATAAACCTATATATCTGTACGTCAATGGGATACACGGCAAAGCGGTATACCGGAGCGCTCCTGGAGGTAGGCGGGGGGGCGCCCCCCATTGCAGCGCCGCCATTGCAGTTTCCACTTAGAACTCCGACGGGCTGTTCAACTATTATACATATTATATCCGAACCGTACAAAGCCTGCACAGACTGCGGCGCATGCTCGGATATTAACGAATACTTTCAGGATTAGATGATATTGTAAATTGAATTCCGCCCTCGTTCAACTGCTCCTGTGAGTGGATATAGAATAAACCTCTGTACGTCTATTTCATTCGGTAATTACATGTATTCAGAGTAGATAAAGGGCCGTCGTTAACTTCGATTCAAATATATCTGCGCTTTTTATTTGAGTAGATACATTGTCTTGCTAATTTGTGACCAGCAATTATACATAGAGACAAAGCAATTTAAGATATCCTCACTAAGTTGCCGGCTTTTGTTTTAAACTTTAAAAAAAGCATTCGATTTACAATCGATATAAATGTGTTAGTGACCGACCCGCTTTTGCATTGTAATGAATTCAATTTGTTCAATCAAAACACGACATTCCGCTAGATCCAAGCGGGGAAATGGGACGTACGTGCGCCGCTCGTGAAATGCGCGCTCTGTGCAACTGGGAATCGAACCCGACACGGCATTCATGCGATCTAACTGTACCGCCGCGACACAGATGCCCATACATTTTTTTTGTATAACAGACGTCTGCGGCAGCCGGTAGAGTTATGCGATATAGTTTAATATGGAATACGTTGAAGTGTTAATTAAACGTATATAAGCAAACGTGCTCTTCGAGTGTGAAAGCGTCGAGGGCCCGCTTATATTTACGGACACATTATCTTCGGAAAACAAAGTCGACGCGGCCACTTAAGCCCCGGCGTCCGCGCGGCGTCTCCGGGCGAGGCCTCCACTGCCACCCGTAGACGCGACACATGACAAACAACAGCCGACAGCCCTGAGAGCTTTCGCTTACATGTAACAAATCGGAAATATCCGTTTAGATTTTGCGCGAAATCCATACTACCATTATAAATGGGACTGTGCGTTTGTTTGTTTGTTTGTCCGTCATTCACGGCAAAACGGAGCGACGGATCGATGCGATTTTCGCCATGGAGATAGTTGAAGGGTGTGCGAATGACAAAGGCTACTCGTTATTCCGGAAAATTATCGAATTTTACAGAAAAACACATTTTAATCACATGGCATTACTGGCGCAATAATGGTATCATGACGTGTGAACAACACGCGGGCGTCAGCTACTTGTTCTCATATAATTTGTAAACTCAGTCTTAACATTTAGCCAGTAAATCTATATGTAATCTATGTGTAAGTATATCTATCTGTAAATTTTATAATAATTCAATTGGAAAACAAGACACATTTCTCTTATTTCGTACAATAATGAACACTTCGGAGTTCAGACGCTATAGCGTTAACACAAAAATCAATGCCTATAGGTCTGCTGCCCGCCCGCTGCGACATAATAAAGAGAATGAGGTCCTTCGGGACATACCCATTACTATCGTCTGGATCAGTAATACAGCGGCTGATTCTCAATCAATTTCATCTATGTCGGTATCTTTCATGAGACTTTCTTATAATAAAGATAACGAATGAATTGCGTCGACAATAAAACGTGACACCAAAATTGGCGACTTCTTATGAATATTTTACAATATTATGAAACTAGCTTTTGCCCGCAACATTGTCCGCCTGGAATAGTGACTGGGCAGCATTTTAATTTTCTAGGATACTTTGAAAAATTTGACAAATATTTTTTTTAGGTTTCATAAAAAGTTTCCTATGTTATTGTACATTTAAACCTTCCTCTTGAATCGCTATATTTAAAAAAACCGCATCAAAATCCATTGTGTAGTTTTAAAGATCTACGCATACATAGGGACAGACAGGGGAAAGCTACTTTGTTTTATACTATGTACTCGTAGTGATAGTGAAGAAAAACTTCACAATGATTTGCGAATAGTTCGTACACTATATATTTGTCGTCGGCGATACGTGATGCAATCGATTGGGAAGTTTGGTGCACGCTCGCTGTTCATCAGTTGGCCGGTAATTGGTTAGCGAGGGCGGCAGGCACGGGAGAGCACGTCGCAGCTATAGGAAGCCCCGCGAGGCCGGGAGTCCCTCTAATTAACGCTCGCTACGTCCACCGCCCGTCCGATTGGCCGCGCGTAGGGCTGCCGATCGCCTTTCGCCGATTCCAGCCATGTGCGAGGGCATCCGGCTAAATGATTTCTCGAAATAATAATAATGTGAAAAATTCATTGAAATTTCATTGCCTACTTAGTACTACTGACGAAACACGAGAAAAGAAAATATTCCCAATAGTCTTTATATGTATTTTGCCAATTGATCTCCAAAATAGTGAGTACAGACACAGATAATTAAAAAAATTTAAGTGTCTGTCTTTTTTGTCCGGGCTAATCTCGGGAACGGTTGAACCGATCGTAACGGGACTTTCGTTGGAACATAGAGGTGGTGAGGGGTAAGAGGAGGACGGCTACTTTTTTATCTCGAAATTCACACCACGGCGGGGCATAGCAAAACAGAAGTCATCGTCGATCTCGTGAATTCAATTCAATTAGGCATAACGTCAACCCTGCACGAGCGTAATTGGGTGGCCACCTCGTCGGGTGGATGTCCCGCGGTGTCGCACCTCCGCAGTTTTCAGCGGTCGTGTTGCCGATTATACCTACCGATGTTTGCATTTAACGCGGTAACGAGCATTGCCCACTCCACGCATCTACACAGTTCAAAAGCGCGAGTCATTTACGGCGAAAAAAACGTACCTGCACGTTCTATGTACCAGACTGTTCAATTTGAATTGAACATTTACATGAATGGTTTTAATTTTTGCTTCTTTTATTATTGTTAACTTACACAACTTTAATAGTAAACACAGTTAGTTTGTTTTTAGTACTAACGTGAAAGGGTTTAATTTACAAAGTGGAATTACACTGTAAAAATAATCATTATAACGAGAGAACAAACTAATATAGGTACGACACAATCCATCAAGTACATTGAGCTATCGATGACGTTAAATAGTTCGGGGACTAGTAGTAGGTAAATTCCGAGCCAAAAGTCTCCGAAACCGGCGTGCATGCATGAAGAGAGTGACGAATGTAGACGAAGCGCGTCAGGTTTGCAAAGCCAGAGATATTTAGCACTCGGTGCTTTCTGCCTACCCCGTTAGGGACCTGGCGTTATGGTATGTTGTTGTTATAAATAGGTAAAGTTCTCGTACATGTAATAAATATTGAAGACCGAAAAATGGAGACTCGTCTGTTCCGAAATTCCAGTTCTATTTCAGTGGCGGCGCTCGCTAACAACGCGAGTCAGTGGCGCCGCGTAAAACGGGCCGAATTACGAGCGGAATTGAATGCGAAGTGAAAGATGAGAATCGGGACGAACGCTGAATGCGAGTTCCGGGAAACGCGCAATAGCCGCAAACGGCAATCATCACTGAATGTAGAATGACGTTGTTACCGCCGCACACCACTGTGCAGGTGATAGGTGGATCATCTCTAATTTGCGTATGTAAATAATAATAATAATAATAATAATAATAGGGACAATGTATGGACCAAGTTTTTTCCCTCCGCAATATGGTAGAGAAGTACTGGCTGTGCGCCGGAAGGTTTTCCGCGGTTTTGTGGATTTGGAAAAAAGCATTTGATAGAGTTCTCTGGAAGAAACTTTGGGGCATTTTAACAGAACATGGTTTAATAATAGGGACAATTCAGTACACACAACCATCTGATTTCAAATTGGAGAAATACCTCTGTTGTGGTAACCGGACAGCCCGAAAAGCATACATATGCATGCACTGACACAGAACGAACTGTCGTGGGTGAGAATCGAACCCGCTATCTCAGGTTTAGCAGTCAGGCTCTAGACTACCGCCTACCGCGAGACTAACAGGTGACACAAACTGATATTATCGCGTTATTAAACCTCTTATCCTACCAGTGTGCTTTTTGTCATAGATGGATTGGCGTGCGTAGTAAATTTAACTTTGTATTGTCAAAAGAAAAAAAATAAGTAGGTAGGTATTATTATCGTGGAGATCAGTGTGACAAGTGACTCAGCTAGAATCGATGATAGCGCGGTTCAAGCTGGACTCGTTCTATAGACTCGTCGGAGATGTACGGCTGTCTGCGTTCGATATTAATCATATTTACGATAAAAGGTTTTAGAAGAAAAAACTTTGAAGCATCACAATCTATAAGGAGATTCATCGTAGCTTTAGCTACACGTTTGATCCTGTGCTGGATACGAGTCTTCTCTGAAAGGTGTCAGGCTATATAAATATTATTAGGCTGGCATAGTGCTGATTTGCAGACTCGTAACACACACCTCAGAAAACATTATAAACGTACAAAAAGACATATTTTTAGCACGCACAAGTCGTGGTTACATACGATGCAGCGGTAGGTAGGTAGGTATCTCGTCCGCACCGGGTACACGCTACATACTCGAACGTACGCACCCCAGCGCTTGTAACGTATCTCTCTAGTGCTTGCGCTATCGATCGCGCGAGCTTTCTGTTTGCTCGTGCACTCGCGGCCCCGGGGCCCGCATTATTAATCACCCGGCTAACATTGAGCGCGGATCGGATCGTTTCTATCGCGCGACAAATCACCCCGCGCGTCGGTTTTGTATGCAAACGGCTGTCCGGGTGCTTCGCGACCGCGCAACAGGTGCCGAACGCCCCGCACCGTGGACGGACTGATTTTGTGCATTCAAAGACAATAGAAAAAAAAACATTTTTTATGAAAGAAAAAAAAATATTTGTAAAATTTTTCAAATTTAAATTTTTTAGGGTTCCGGACCTTTAAAGAAAAAACTGAAGCCTTATAGGATCACTTTATTGTCCGTCCGTCCGTCCGTCCGTCTGTCAAGAGCCTTTTTCTATGAACTACGATTGATCATCCACCGCTACACGACCTTAGTATGAGTTCATACGATGAATTTGAGATACGAAAATTATAGGACACGAAAGGTATTAAATAAAGTTATGGATAGTCCAATTACAATACATACCTACACGAAACATTCAAATCGAGCTTTGAAATTAACAGTGAAGTAAATATCAGTAGTGAACAAGTACCTATCTAATTTTATATATCTATGTATATAAGAACATAGGCAACCACGTTACAATTCTCATACTTCATTAAAATATATTGTACAATGCAGAATAAAACATTCATTTCTTATCGCGCATTATCTGATGCGCTTAAAAATATCTTTGCAGCGAATGAACTATGCATGTGTTCAGTGTAACGGGAAAGCACATTTATTAAAATGTTTTTATTAATTTTTATTAAAAAATACTATCAAAACTGGGGTTTTTGTTGCTTGCGCGATAAAGCAATATCACACTTATCCGCTATCGTTATTGCAATAATGCATCAAAACGAGTCGGTCGATAAGAGACAGATAGCGAATATATACAACGCACCTATAAATGAACGCGATTAAAGACAAAACGTAATATATAAGGAGGCGATTTGCGTTGTACTCGTAAACGGACGTGAACAACGCGCAATTTTATAAGTCGGCAAAGATAAATATCAAAGTGAGCTCATACTTAGACAGAGCGGAGAAAACGGCGCAATCCGCGAGCCGCGGCCACCGACCTCGGTCGTTAGACGAATCGAAATTATACCTACACAGATAATAATTCGCCCGGACAATAGTGCCGTGGAGGCTATCTCTGTTTGTCATACATACATGATTCATGACGCGAGTTGCCGCGGATCCTCACGAACGCACCTCACGTCACCGCCAGACATTAATTATAATTCACTATAACGAAAGCAACGCCAAACTGTCGGATAACTTTTTCATTATGTACGTTATCTGTATAAGGCCTGCACGAAGCGTAATAAAAGTGAACGGCCCGGAGATATCCTGTATAAAATACTCGAATGCAATTCGATAAAGTGACATTCGAAGTGTAGGTTGTAATGGGAATACCGTGTAGCGCAGACGGACATGGAGAAACATTAGTGACAGACGGCCGGCGGGGCGAGGAGGGAGGGTTCGGACTGGCTGACGGGCCGTGGGGCCGTGGGGATGCGCAATCAACACTCGCTAATTAAATTAGGCCAGCATTCCCGATCCGTATACAAGCATCTGTGTTTTTGTGAAAACGCTAAAAAGTAAAGATAGAATTGCCTAACACTAACAGGACAAGATTCTTTTAGGATGTAACGTGCAACAAAGGCACATATTTTTCAAGTATTCATCTATACTAATAATATAAAGCTGAAGAGTTTGTTTGATTGTTTGCACGCGCTAATCTCAGGAAACATTGGTCCGATTTGAAAAATTCTTTCAGTGTTAGATAGCTCATTTATAGAGGAAGGCTCTAGGCTATATAACATCACGCTAAGATGAATAAGAGAGGAGCAGCAATAAAAAATAATTTATTGGCAGAACAACGTTTGCCAGGTCAGCCAGTGTTATACGAGTATAATTTATAACATCTGTAAGGTGTGCAGGTTTCCTCACGATGTCTTCGTTCACCGTTAAAGCAAGTGATATTTAAATGTTGCTTATAAAACGCACGTAATAAATCAGAAGTTCGTGCCAGGATCCAATCTAGACCCCTAGGAGTGGGAGGCTGAAGTTCAAACCACTAGGCTGACACTGCCACAAGGCAATCAATCCGATACACGTCAATTATGCTGGGCGCTATGGAAACGAGCATATAGGCGCCATCGGCACAGCCCGCGCGGTAAAGTTTTCCTTCGACCAGGGTCTAATTTCGTTAAGTCTCGCTTGTTATTGGCTTCGTGCCAGACACATTATCGCTTTAATTATGAAAATCAGGGTACACGGCTACCATCCATCACAGTATACTTTAGTACGGTAGACGTGTACCTACACTTTAGCAATCCGAAATATTGAAGGCTAATTCTCTCGGAACGGCGCGGCGCCGACGGAATTCCTACATTGCTGTTGTTCTAACACTTCACACGATAAGCGAGGCAGTATTATTATTTTTTTGTTATCTAATGATATCTAGTGTCGATCGATCAAAGTGTGACATTGTTTTTCAGGCGATTAGTGAGTTCGTTCAGTTCGTGTATTAAATGGAATACTTTTAATTTACTTAATTATATCGTAAAGGAGTGGCGAGGCGAGGCGTGGAATGGAGTGGCGAGGCGAGGCGTGGAATGGAGTGGGGAGGCGAGGCGTGCAGCGGAACAGTGGAATGGACAGGCGAGACGCGAATGCGAGGAGAGGTGTGCCGTGACGGGGTTGGTCGAGGATAGGATAAAATAGAAACTAGCAAAATTTATTGACAATTGGCAGCGCGATATTAAACTGACTAAGAGGTAAACTAACTAAGACTAAGAAGTCTAGTGGTTAGCAAGCTTATCTGTTAAATCCTAGGGCGCGGATTCGTTTACCACTTACAACAAACATTTGTGACATAAGCACATTTGTTTGTTCTATCTATATATATATATATATATATATTACACCCAGACAGCAAGCTGTTATATATATGTATATATATATAACAGCTGTCAATTTACCATAACACAGACAAAACAAGAGTAAATAAGCACTTTGTAGATAAAAGTGCTACACTAGATTGCACCAAACATACCAATAGGTCAGCCAGTATGGTAACACAAGCCTGTTACAAAACAAAAGAAAACTCACAGTTGGCATTCCTATACGTACTTGCTTAATACTAAATATATTATTATGTTTACGGTACAGAGAAAATTTTGGCCAAAGAGAAGAATATAATGAAATATTAAAGCTCCATTACACTACAACGCAGTGTGTTTCCTTAGCGAATAACAATATTTATTTCTCTCCGAGCGCGCCGCTGTCCGAGCAGAAAGTGGCAATGAATCTCAATAAGAGCCGTGGGTACTCCACTCAGAGATATTTCGTATCCCCCCCCCCCCCCACACACACATACATAAGCACGCGCACAAACACGCGCGTGCCGCTGTGACGTCACGCTACTGACCCACTGGCCCCGACCACACACGGAATGAACGTGTGTACATATTCAGAGTGCTTTTCTAAAAAGCACAGGTACAGAGAGAGACCGTTTACGTTGTACTGGAGTTTGGACTAAATAGTGAACTAGTGTACCTATTACAACTACCTTTTAATATCACATTAATACATCTTGAGAAAGCTCAAAAAGCTCTTTTGACTAAACATTAGAATAAAAACAATATCTGATATCGGATCCTAAACGAGCCAGACCATTACTATGGTAATGAGACAGCTTATGAACTACATACATGTAATTAGTTAATACTATACGGATGATA
Organism: Passova gellias; assembly: GCA_018249975.1. NCBI lineage: Eukaryota > Metazoa > Arthropoda > Insecta > Lepidoptera > Hesperiidae > Passova > Passova gellias. The sequence continues at coordinate 1,651 of DWUN01001391.1, read as the reverse complement.
GAATCCGATGCAATCCATAAATTATACTCGATAAAATTTCATTGGGAAACGATAATAAAAGTCAATTTAACAATAACTTCATGTACTGCGATTACAATTCCAAAATCAAACTTTACCAACAAGAACACACGTCTCGTCCAGTTTCTTTCAGAAAATACACCAAAAAGTAAACACTATCCCCTCCACCCCCCACCACCTCGCATCCGTACGCTAACATTATTATCGCGGCGTGAAACAATTGCCGTAATTGAGAGTAGGTACGTGAAAAGCTATGGACGTGCGGGCTGCTCGTGTAGTGCGCGCTACCTAATTTATTAGTAAAAATTCTACTTACAGATAGAGTTCATTCTCAAAAAGAATTTAGGTAAGTACATATAATATGTCCCATTCTGTAAAACGCATTTCATTCAAAACTATTTAAAAATCCTATCTGTTTGTTTTACTAAAAACTAAAAAATAGTCAACAATAATGCATGCATGCAATGCATCGACGTAAAATGGTTTGTCTATGTGCGGAAATACGATCGTAGTTAAATCTTCTTTCCCTTCATACCACGTACCTACCTATTGTCTGATTGATTCGAATGTTATTTGAATTGTCAATCAAAGATCTCACCAAAAGAAAACATTGTTACTAAATATAGCTTTCATATAATATGTGCAATACTGCGTACTAAACTAACGATGTTGTGTTGATTTTAAATGTGTAACTTAAATAATTTTAACTTTAGTCTAAATACTGCTATAATAAAGTTTATTATTATGACGAGTGCGTACTCTTATTGTATTTCTTTAATTTGTTACGCCGTATAACCCAAGATACGGATAGAACTAAATAATTCTGTAAAATCTTTGATCGTATCCATATTTGTGCAAATGAACGTCTTTGTCTTTGTCTTTGTCTGTACAACAATACGCGATATTACGGTCTCGAAGCTATCTTGGTCATCGACGAAAGTAAAACTTAACGTTTAACAGACTGCGAGTCGAATAAATTGCCGTTATCGGAGCGATAGCGGGCACGCGATGGAGTGTTCGTTGTAAACGTTGAAGCCTGTAAGAACCACGTCTAATCAAACCTGCCTTATAATAACTTTGTTTATAATAACATAGAAAAGACGTTCATTTGTAACAATTTTCAGGTACGAGATGGAAAGACAATATTCAAATATAACATAAGGAACACAATGGAATTTACATGTACAAAGTTATAATTGTACTTATCTTATAAGTTATTATTTTAATATAATATCCACATTATACAATATATATATATATATATACTATAGGGAAACATTTTAAGCCAATGATGTTAAAAATTATGTATTACTTAATAATTAGACATTGCTTATTTTGTGGCGCGCGTATTGTGTGATTGGCATAATTTTAAGGACAAGACATTAAATCCAATATTTTCCACGAAGATCTTATTTTATTCACAATATACCCCTTTACCTTTACCTTTACCTTTTAACAGCAGTGATAGCCTAGTGGTTTGAACTTCAGCCTCTCACTCCGGGCGTCTGGGTTCGATCCTGGCACGCACCATTGATTTATTACGTGCGTTTTATAACTAACATTTAAATATCACTTGCTATAACGGTGAAGGAAAACATCGTGAGGAAACCTGCACACCTTAGAGATGTTATAA
>DWUN01001390.1:0-16822 GCA_018249975.1 Passova gellias | reverse complement strand
AGCCTTCCTCGATAAATGAGCTATCTAACACTGAAAGAATTTTTTAAATCGGACCAATATTTCCTGAGATTAGGGCGTTCAAACAATCAAACAAACTCTTCAGCTTTATATTGTTGGTATAGATTCAGTGCTGCTCATTAAATATTTTTTCATTATTGTTTCATCGAAGTAAATGTTTAAAACAGTTCTAATGATATTAAATAGAATACGATTAGTTAGTATGTAAGACAGATTTAAAGAGAAAGTGTAAGACAAACAAATAACACGCAAAAATAATACCACTATCCTATAGACAAGTATTATATAATTAACGTATATTACAGTGTTATATAATTTCCAACCTCTAAAATAACACCTAGACACAGCTATGTACCGTTACAAATGACTGCATTTTCTATTGATACATTCTAAATTTAAATTCAAAGTATGCATTATTTTTACTTGAATCAAATCGGTACGTAACTCGTAGCGTACCTTTACATGCACACCCTATAACGTGTACCTTGTTAAATACTTGTTAGTGTCACTCCTCTTGATTCGTATTCGATTTGAAATGTATCCATGTAATCATATTCGACACGGAATTTGACTTTCATTAAACAACCCTTTAGCAAATCGACCGTAAATCCCGTGGCCATGTTTCGCTGTTGTATATTATAGATTTCATTGTGTTATTAAATTTATGCTGGAATTGTTTATATTCAATAATTTTTTTTTTGTTTATATTCAAAAGTTACAGTAAGTATTTTTTATCTTTTTATTTGAAATTATTGTAAAATATATAATAGCCCAAATTAATAATATTATTTATTTAACATTACATACATTAAGCGCTGTCGCTAGTAACAATTGGCCATAATTTTCTATTCATAATACACAATACCTGTATGAAATATCATGTATACTAAACAAATACATCATGTTTATATTGACTAATACCTGTAAATAGCTATAAGTATAGTATAGATCTTTAAACATTATTTATACAAAAATGTTTTGTCGTAAAATACCCCTCTTTGAATATAAGAAAATAATTGAGAGGAAATCAATAAACTCGATTATTATCCAAAGGAATTCAAAATTGAATCATGTACTACATCGCCTAATTAACTATTTATAACCTCTAATGGGATGTTAAAGTAAGGATTAAATTCTAATACTGTCAACAGTATCCTATATTGTTCCGAGTGTTCCACTGATTATTATATTACATTACTATGAAATGTATTAAGATTTCATAGTTGACGTTTGAAAACTGAAACGTTCTAAGCATATTTGATAACGCACAGTAGTGGTTTTCGAATTAGAAATGTCGAAACTTTGATAAGCAGACACGACTCTATCGCATTTCTGTAATAACGGAAGTATAATCTCTACCCAACAGCGTCGCAGCTCAGCAGCTGAAGCCGTGTATCGTTTAATATTCATGAGGCATGAAGCAAGTTCTCGGCTTGACTCGTGATCTAAGATGAACACTTGATACATTGATTTATAATATATATGTTACACGGTTAACATCCCACGTGTGATCGTTGGAAAAATTAATAATCTCCAAACAATTAATAATAACAATAGTATGCATAGTTAGTATACAAGTAATAAATAATACTTTAAAAAGTAGCTACTCACTAAATATTTATTCTCGAAAAAGTACCATTAACTTTTTTATGATTTTTTTTTCAGTAAAACTGACTGTTTTATTTGTATTATATTAATTACATAACTTTTATAATTTCAAGTATGTTTTTATTTATAATTTTCTCAGATTGCAATAGGTTTATTTTCCTTAATACCTTGTAAAATGAAGTCACGAGTTTCGGGTAATTAAACATGTATCTAATGGTTTTAATACTTTAGTGTTATAATTTGATAATATGCACGTAAGTACTGGAAGGATGCTGAAGCTATCTCATTGAATATTTATGAAATTAATGTGAAACAAGTTTCGAGTCAACGCGTGATCAATGAACGCTTCATCAACTGATGTATAACAGTTTTGACTGAATGTATCATTTAATATCGTCATAAATCTATTTAATTTACGAAGTGAACCAACGTTCATTTCGTTTCGTTCGCTCAAACAATTGAGCGCTCAATAAAGCACTTTTACTCAACTTCAAGTATAGTTCGTTACATTAAGCCATTTTTGACCGACTTCAAAAAGGAGGAGATGCTCAATTCGTCTGTTTTTTTATTTTTGTTACCGCATAACTCCGAACTGCGTGAACCAAGTGTGAACTTATTTTTTTTAATTATTATACTATTAGGAAGTTTCATTGGTTATGCAGAAATGTTAATTATGAAGAAAAAAGTTATAGGTTTCTATCACGCTGATCTACATCATCTATATCTACTAAACATACGGTTAGGAGTTTGAATTCCGAACGAATAGATATGCGACGGAAAATGCGGTTTTCAATTATAGGTTTTATTGACATAACATTTTTTTTTTAATTTATTTATTCACATTTTACAAAAATCATTACAAAGTATCTTTTAAAATGGTGCAGACGTAAGCTCATGTGAGTAGAGTATATATTGAGTATATATGGCACCAGTAACACAACGAATTTTAGTATTAATATAAATCGGTACCAAGAATACCTTAGCAATTTTAATTCAATTCATTTGCATCGTATGAACCTAGTTACTACATATTCTAAACTTAAAACTTCAGTTCGGTTCCTAATTAATTTTCACGTACATACGAGTACAAGGCAGTGAGGTGTTAAGCCGTTATAAGATTTCTGTGCATGAATTATGCATAAGGACAGTATTCCTCAAAGTTTACTTGCCTCGTGTCCTATTTACCCAGGACTTATATTATCTGTACTAGTTTATCACACACTAAAGTTCTCTGAAGGAAAAATATGAATAAATTAATATTTAATGAATCATACTATCATCGTCCGAGACTCATCTGTGGAAGTGTTATCATTGAATTTGTTTATTAACTACTGGATAAGCTAGGCATTGATTTCTGTTTTGTTACGGGTACGAGAAAAATCACTAATCTAGGAATTATGTATGAATTTATATCGAAGATTCTAGAATTTGCGTATAGATATCAAATAAATTTCTTGACGTTTTCTCAACGATAAATCTGAAAATAACTCGATTCGTTAACATGTTCAATTATATACGTAAAATTATTACGTCACTCTTCTTGGGAAGGACATTCATAGTCTGAAGTATAGAGTCATAATAGACGCCATATAAATATAAAAAGTGAACTTTGAGTACCGATGGACCGGACTAGAGACGCCTCGAGGCGACACGTGTTAAGGATCGATCAAATTTTAAATATATGGAAATATAATTAGGGCAGCGTGAAATGGGTGCGGTTCTGTAATTAATACACGTTTTAATACTCTATGAATAACAAAGAGGATTATTAGGTTTGCATTAAAATTGGAACAACATTCAAATATGGAACGTTAATTTAAAGGTAGGTACCGTTGAGACAACGTTGAAGTTATTCTTGAATCGTATTAAGTATAAACGAATACAACGTATATCGTGATAAAATATTTCTTCAGTTTTATGATTTGTATGGATCGTGAATGAGAAAAAAGGGACTAAGAGTATTATTAATCTTGCACATTGCATTCTTATACAAAAATGTCAGATTACTGACTAGTAAAACAAGTACATGCAGTGTACCTGAAGAAATACTAAATGAATTATTGCGATAATTAAAAGACGATTAAATTGTGCTTAATTTGCATGCCCACATAGTATTTGTTCGCTTATGACAGTACACTATACTAAATGAAAAAGTGGCTTAATAGAAAAGACATGAATCAGCGTGTACCAGTGCGTATTGTATGCACATTTTATATAAACTTACATACAACATCCTCGTTTTTCCATTTCCACTTCCCTCGCTATAGCGTTACAAAGTGTTCCGGCTTTAGGGGAATCTATTCTGAATAGCAATTCCCACTTGTTGTGATTTTAGTCAATATTTGTAATCGTATTTGCAACATGAGTAAGATACTTCTTTTTCTTCGATACGATACATTCTGTAACGGTAGGATGAATAGAGCATGACTTGTGTGGAACCAATTAATTTATTTTGGTAAAAAACTAAAATGCTCATTTATTAAAAATTCACTTAATAAATGAGTACCTACTTCTATTTAGCATCGTTTTAATAGAAGGTTATTTATTTAACAAAAATCCTGTACATATTGCTTTAATTAATTTATCATAAGAATTTAGTTAGGCCTAGATTAGTGTAAGCAATTACGACAAAACACATATGCAATTAAGATCAAAATTAATTAAAACTATAGTTAATAATTATATGGTACTGACAATTCATTCACATTCACACAATTACATAATATATATATACATACATAGGTATATGAAATTAATTTAAAACATATCAAAAGCGTCCCGTATAAATCAACGAGCTACATACACTTTTAAATACGAGAGGGTGAAGGAGCGGACAGGGAGAGTGAACATTTGTATCCATTATTGTCGTCAAATTAAATCTGCCTACCGCTGCATGCTCGATTTGCTAATGGATTGCACTAACTGGAATTGATATTGCCAATATATCGGAAGTGCTTGATAATTATTTTTCGATGCACGACGACGATTTTCTGGGCACAACTTTATGATACTAAAAAAAATTTAAGTTTTTTTTTTACGGATAACTGTACAACGGATTATCCGACGGGCACAAAGCCAGGAGAGTCTAGAATCACAGTGGTAATATTAAAATATTACGGAAACAGACGAAATCGAATTCGAACGCTTAATTATACATCCTCAATCACACGAAAGCTTTCAAAACGAATAATGGACCTTAAATATGCAGACCAAGTAACTAATAACTAGAAATAGTATGTAAAATTACAATTTTACATATTATTTCTAGTCCCGTCTAACCGTAATTATTATGGGAGCAGAAATCGTGCCACTATTTTGTATTACAGCTTATAATGGACCAATAATATATTTGATCGAAAACTTATAACCCATTGTTAAAATTAAATCTCGACTAATAATTGTTTATTTTATAATCTGTCTGTCAATCAGAAAGAAAAATGCAAGTAATACTTGCAAAATATTCAGAGTTTGTGGGTGAAAAACAAAACAAAGTTGCCTGTACAAAATTACGCAGATTTTTATTAAGCTCTTCCAAGCGGCACGGCAGCGCCAATGTAATCCCTCATTAAAATTTGAACATGTCAGGCGTGACCTCGATGTAAAACGGACGAACTGGGTTACTTTTCACGCATCATTACCTTTGCTAAAGCGAAGTTTATAGTGACTTGTAATTTACAGACTTGCCAGCCGAAGCGTTTAATCTTTGAACACCAAAGCGTAATACCTATTATCAAAGAGCTGCACAAGTAAATATAACAACAAAATTATGTTCAACTATGGCACGCCTCATGTTGCTTAAGTTTACACATCGTTTACCATCTGCAATTGCATAGAGGCAACGACCGCTGCTATTTGATTCAAAATGGCTAACTAATTAAAATTTACGCTCAATATATCAATTAGACAACGTTTTAAATAAATGCAACTTTGCTTTATCAATGTTATCTATAGTTTGTACAAGTTTCATTATAGTTGAATTTTTCGAATTTATCGGTAAAGTTAGGTGTTGCCTGACAACTTTCATTACTTTATTACTGAGAACTATATTTTTAAGATCGAAATAAAATCAAGTACCTAACTTAACGTACATTTTGAAACCAAAAATATAACAAAACCAACTGCAATATATTCGATTCGATTTACATCGCGAACAAAATCAAGATGTTTAGGCAGTATCTTTTGCATTCATCTTTTCAGTACGTTAGCGACTAATTTTATCTCACTTATCACTAAATGAAATCACGAATTCGATCCAAAACAGTAATAAGAGAAAAGCTTAAATTCAGTATTATAAGATTGTTTACTAAGATAAGGTTTAACGATTTATTAACTGATTTAAGGTTATGTGTAGTGTTATTAAGCAAATTAAACAGTAAAGATTGACAGCAACTCTTTTTACACCCCACGTATTGGGATGGATCTTTTTCACGTTTAGAAGCCTGGACAATATCCCACCACGCTGCTCCATTGCGGATTGGTAATGATACGTATTACTGACCGTCCCATCCGTTAGATGTTTTAACCGCCTTTAAGGCCTCCGACGATGTCATAGCTAGAGCATATCCAAGAGTCGTTCAGCGCAAATAGTGCATGTCCTTTACCGGTCTTTCAATCTGGAACATTTTTAAATCTACGGCCTCTTCTAAGTTTTATATAATATTGTTTCATATAACACCATTATTGCGATACACTCACAAATGTGAACAGCAGCTAGTTCCTTATACGCTTTTGGCAAAATAAAAATATATCAAAAGAGTACAGAAATAATAATAATTAAATATATTCAGAACATAATTTGGTTATCCAGCTGACAACAGTGTATAAATATAGTCGAAGGAGGTTTTACGTAACAAGTAATCTCTTTAGTAGTTTCGAGGTCGACAAAGATAAGAAAGGTTCGCATTAAGTTCGCATCGGTCGTTAAGGCTCTCAAAAGGTTTTTATATAGAGGCGAGATTTGATGCGAAACGAGTATCTGATGCGGACTAACGCCTTTGTTGACGAACCATACTATTATAGGAAATCGATAGCTGGATAATAATATGTGTGAAAGGTGTTGTTATGCTTAAGAACGCCCAAAAATATTAATCCAGATAATCCAGAACTGTAGTTACTTATATAAAATAAAAAGTACAATATTGATGGTTGAATTATTTGTTCTTTCTTATTATATGTTAATATCAAATTGATCTTTTATTCCGATCTCTTAATTCTCAGTATATGTAGTTCCATGGAAAATAGAAATTTTCATTGCAAATTAAGTGATAGAGTTACCTCCAAGTTTCACACAATCATGAGAAGTCGTTTATCGCTGTTGTATCTTTTATTTTATAAGCAAAAATAGTTTATAAAACAAATAATAAAGACAAAGATTTAAAGTACAGAAGTGTTATTACTGTCATAAAACACTGCAATAAGTTATAAATTACTCTGCAGTATTAACAGCAGGCCTGACCTATGTTGTACCAACCTGAGATAAGATTTTTATTTCGACTCATTTTTTGGTCTACTGCTGGACTACGATCTCCTTTCAAAGTGAGGTTTGAACGTTGTAATCCATCACGCTGGTCAATCGCGGACTTAAGTAACTTAGTAACTTAGTAATCTGACAATGTTAAATTTAAAGCGGTTTCAGTACCACAAAAATTTCTTTCATTGTAGATATGAAAAACTCACGTACTACTTACAATAAAGCTAAGATAGGTCAGTTTGTACTGTATCAGTCGATCTCGGAATATACGAAGGTACTGAATAAAACCAACCAATGTTGGTATTCCATACTTATCCCCTGCAAGGAACTAGTCTCACTAAGAACGCGGTACTGATCGCAAACTTAAACAGATTTTTACAACTAGAAGGTCCATAGATAAATATGTAAAAAAAATGTCTATCAGTCTGAACACAGAACAAATAAATGTTCTTATAATGTGCACCCAGGATCCCAATCAAACCTATGACCTGATGTTGTTAGGCAGACTAGGAAGCCAGTAAATTACTAAGAAGACATAAGTTGAAACAGGACCACATAATGCAATATCCGTATAAAACGGGGATATACAGGAAGTCAATTGAAATTTAAATTTTTTTTCTTTTCAATTTAATCACGAATCGCATCGCTCGTTTTCGTAAGACATTTCAGTGATATCCTCTCTAATACGATATTCAAATTCCAACTAATGCGCCGCCCGTGTGTGAACTCGCATCCAAAATATCTAAGTATTCTCAAAGGTAAGGAGATTACCTTTAATATTTCAGAATGGGAACACTCGACGATTTTCGCATCGGGATTTGCATTTTATTGAACAGTAGCTGACGACGCCTCGTAGTAACCACGCTGGAGGATATCAAACTATGAACGTACAGGATTTAGTCAATAGTTTCGTTCTATACGACGCTAAGTAGGTCAGTTTTCCTGAGATTACCTCTCGACTTGTAGAAGATTACGCTTAAATGCGGCAAAGTCGGCCACTCCAGCGGCGTCGTAGGCGCCGAAAGTATCCTTGATCCTCGGTGATTAGGCTACTTACATACTTTATCGTTCGATAAAAAAAGGGATTTACAAGTAGGTACTATACGTAGCTTTATTTAAATATACATACCTATTTAAAGAACGATTGAACGTTTATCAATTGTTGCCGTTATAAGGACATGAACGTGAACGGAATATTCGGCATTCGATTTCTTTTCAATGTTCTACATTTTTCTAGTTGCAACGGTTATATTGGTAAAGATAATTGCAATTAGTCTCTTGTTAACGCAACTAAAATTGTATTGAACAATGCAGAACTTCTTAGTTTTTATATACTTTAAAGAAACCATAATTAAGGGGTTTGTTCTGTAATTTAGTCTGTTGGTAAAGGTAGTTTCAGTGTCAGCCAAATCAATAATAAATTACTAGGACAATATCAGTTGCATTTCTCTTTTGTATGTAATAATTTCAAGAAGACAAAACTTTAATACCCTAGTCTATGACAGCGTTATTTGGGTTGGTGGTTAAAAGTAACACATGAAGGTCGTTGCTTGCTTACTGGCTCGGGTCTCTTCTCGCGGTTGGGGGAGCTCACACCTCTGGTGCCGATCGGTGGTTACACGATTTATTGGCTAACCCGTCTGTCGGAAGATTTTAAGCCCCCCGAAAGCTTCCGGCAACGCTTAATGACGGTTATCCGACGATAACAACCTCGACCGATTGCTTAACGTGGCCGCCCAAAACTCAAAAACCTTTCTCAATCTCCCACTACCCACTGAACCCCAGAACTATTTACGATACTGTTATTTTTTTATCACATAAATTAAGGCTTTCCTAAAAGTTGCCTCTAATTGTCGCTGATTCTAAACGTCCATGAAATTGTAAATGTCACTAAATTTATTTCAACATACTAAATAGATTATAAACATATTCTTTGTATTTTGCCGTATTTTGCCATACATTTCCACTAAATTATAATATCAGTTTACTAGTGACAGGTCTTACATATCAGAATCGACGTATGAACCGAACACAAGACTCAGACGAACTATTCGCGGCATAGACACGTCGAGACATCCGTCACGTTTTTCATAAACGCGCGAGACGCAATAAAGACGCGCCAATATCGTGACGATGTGTCGTTAGGGGACTGATACCCGTACGCTCTCACTCATCCGGGCACTCCAATACGTGTCATCCGAGACATACTGCCTTCGATAGAATATAGAACGGACTCGTTTGATCACCTAATCTTTATTCATCTTATTACCACAACTGTTAGGGTAATGCATTTAGGTAAAGGTGGCTCCGTGATCTAAGCTGATGAATTATAGCTCTATGTAATACTTTTTAAAAATTTGAATTGAGAATAGTAGACCCAATTGTCTGACTCAAGTCGCACCCTGTCTGTAATTTTATCTTGGATAATTGTCAATGTTTCTAATTTATTTACAACTTATCATTCGCGTGTTCTGTAATTTGCCCAACCAAAGTATATCTACGTAATTTGCGTAGTTTCTAATTATCATTCTAATACAAAAACCTTCGCTAAAATGCTATTTAAATCTCTCAATTATTATCTCGCGTTTAATTCACTCCAATAATTATAATTTATGACGTAAGAATGAATTCTGTTCCAGAGTATGTTACTTATGACCCACTGGAAACTATCACAGACGTTATGCACGAGCTCCCAGGTCATCAAACCCCGCAATCTACTACAACCACCTGAATCCACCGACAAGATCCGCAAAGTTATTGAAACGTCGCCAAATCCACTTAGTTTTATGACGTGGAAAATGCGATATGGCGCTGCGCGATGAAGCTTACCATATTCGCCGTTGCTATAGTAACAGAGAGAAGACAGGTTTGTTATTATAATACATGTTTTGCTTGTTACATACTATTATTACCTACAAAATCAAAATTCGTATGCCATTTTCGATATGTATGGGTGTTTGTCAATGTATTGCCATAAATAAACCAATAATATTTTCAATGAAGTAACTGGATAATTCTATAAATGTATTTTCGAATCTAAATTATCAATAAATATAGGACCTCATATAATTATTTAGATACTGTAAGGAGACCACGACAATTGTTGTTAAGTAAATACCCACCTTCCAAATATTGGCCTTCTGTGACCACACTTAAAAAGTTTTGATTACAATATTCTTAAAATAACATTAAATTTTAATATCCTTCGTAATTTCACCACCACAGACCATAGACCACTTTATAATAATAATTTTAAATACCGCCGTTATAAATATAACTAAACTTCAAGCAATTTGTCATGTGTCTCCCAGTGCCGTTGTCCCATATATAATAAACAATTAGGGACCGAAAAGTTGCCATGAAATCAAATAAAGCGTCCATTGTTTTTGAGCCGTTTCATAATGGACCTACTTTTTTATCCCAAAGTTCCTTTCGCATCCTACTGAACATTAATAAAAGGTGAATAATTTTAAGTAGAAGTTTGAATATAAATAGGCTATTTGAATTGGATCTTTTACTTTTAAGTTGCATACTTACAGAATATCTATATGTACCTAATAATTTGATTTTAAAAATAAGACAACAGAGAAAACTCAAGATTAACTCAACTAAAATTTACAAGATTGCAAAAAATTGCAAAATAAAATTTAAAAAACTTATTGAATTCCAGATTGGATTGGATTGGATTCCAAAATTGGATAGAATTCCAAAACATTCGCGATATTTTGTGTATTATACTCGTAGTCTTAGGCCACATATGTAGTTACGTAGTCCTTACGTAGACGTTTTGCTAGTTCTGGTAAATAAAAATAATGTAAATGAATAAAAAGCGGAGTAAATATACCTACAGTAATTTAAGGTAAGCTACGAGTATACGCATGTTGGCTGTCCAAAAAATTCCCCCCAAAAAACACGTAATTGAAAAACAACCGCGTGTTCCCAGTTTGCCCCACCTCTATGCAAATGGGAAACACATAAATTTACTCGCGTTAACGGTGTCTTCCTAATCTTGTAAATTCTGCTATGCGAAACATATACGAGTAGCTACATTGAGCAGAATATTTCCTGTGGGAACGATCAAAATGTACATTGCCATTACTTGGGCAGTTATTTCTAAAAGAATATGTATGTGTAACCTATAAAATATAATAAACAAAAGCATTGAATTTGCTTTTTTATTTTTATGTTAAGCGATAAAATGTTTTGTTATTGGCTTCATAGACAAAGCCTTTAAAACCGTATTCATAATATGCAGCTATTGGATCTCTCACAATAACGTAGATAGACGCCATTGGCTTATACCCGTCGACTTGATATTTTACGGATAATCACTCTGATTCAATTAAATAAATAAAATTTTAACCAATTAATTAAACTGAAAATGAGTCATCATCGCACAGCAGCGAATAAAAGGCATTAGACAATGTACGAAAAAGCGCATTTAATGATCGTTTCGAACGTTTATAAGCACAGTTTGAAAATTGGCAAATAGCACGTAAAAGGTGGAATTGTCAATCCGGGCACCCAATTAACTGTAAGCCTTGAGATGCAACAACCCCGAACCTGATTTATCCCTTTATTCTCGTTCTCTAATATGCAATGAGACAATACACCGCTACAGCATTAAAAGCTATATTTTTCATATTTACCCTTTATTGTTCTGTACACTGAGCTGACTCAATGCCTATTGACGTTCACTAACAGTGAAATTCAAAATAAATAAACTAGGTCATGAAGTAGATGCATTACTTACTATTTTATATACAATATATAAATTGCATATTGTGCAAGTTAATAATAAAAAATACATGTATTACAAATTATACAGTTGCCAACGATCTGACAATTCAGTAACAATGATTGTAAATGGGTTATGTATATTATGGGATACTCAAGGCACTTGGTACAGTTTTTCTTTCTTAGATCGTACAACACTAAGTTAGTGAAAACTTCACTTCAAAACTACTACATATGCATGAACAAAACGTAGACGGAGATACCGGGAACGTGGATCAGGGCTGGAGGTATTGAAGCCCGGTATCTTTGAAGCTGTAGTTACCGGTTATTGTACAAAGGCAACAACTTTGAACAGTTAATTTCTAATACCTTCCAAAGAGGAAATAAAAAGTGGCCATCAAAGCATTCATTACATCCGGTATTACTCAACATACGAACATTTAGCTAGACAACGCCAGTAGTATATATGAGCTGGGAAAAAGTATAAAAAACGACAACCTAATTTCTTCTTTGCGTATGTGTTCAGTATATTATTTACTGTTTATCATTTTATTACAATGCGCAGAATTTGAATAATTTTACTATGCCAAGTACTAGCAATACCATAAGTATAATAAATGAACTCCATTTTAGAAAACCCCTACTAGGAAACATCACTAGATTAGTGTGAGCGATGGATCTGCTTTCAGGGTTATATATGACCACATTTGTTACTACCAACCTACGCGACGTCACTGCGACCTTACTGCACTCATGACAAATTTTGTTATTAGGAAGTACTTCCTTGGACTCCTTTCTCATGTTCTTATTAATAAAGTTGAACTACTACATACAACGCAACCATCATTTACGACTATACAAAAATACTTGTTTCTCCAAAAATAATTTTGAAATTTTGTAAAAAAATGGATTTATTGAACTATTTCAACTTGTATAATATTCAAAAGCATTAATTTCGGTTTCATTCACGTATTGTTTAAAAGTACCAAAACGGTTAGTGATGAGTATTGAGCATGTTCTATCGGTTTTTCGGCGAATATATGAATTTCTTTCGCATATTATATTCTGACGTATAAATCGTTTCCATTAAATAAACATGTCCAATGTACATATATTTCCTTATCGCGAAAGAACCTGAAACCCTAAGCATACGAACACGAGTCGATAAAAGCTATGAATCAATAAACAACCCCGAAAATAAAGTTTTGGGTAGACAGAGGAGCGTCGTAAATTTACAACGAAAGGGAAATCGGAGCTAAAGTTAAATGGGTCCTAATTTGTGACGGGCTTTGAAACATTTAATACATTCCACTAAATCCATTCTGGGATTGCCTGCATCCGTAATGCGCCGTCCGCACAAACAAAGGAAATTACTTTAAACATTTTCAAACGACACACGATTTGCCCAATAAGCTTTTACTAGCGAACCAAAGTTTAATTAAGGTTTTGGCAACTCTAAAACCCTAGAGATATCAATATAAATGGTACTACTTCTGTAATTGTTATGTACAGTTTTGTAAAACCTATTTATCATTATAATAATCTGTACTGTTCAGAGTAATCTCTCTTTAGCTGATAATGGTGAAATAACACTGTTGGTACCTACTTACCAACATTAACATACATTATAATAAAAGTAAACAGTATTTTAAATAGCTACATCGACTGTCACTTATCTACTTCAGTTATCTCCAAAGCACTTCACTGTGCTCTGCAAAATTCATCACCTTTCGTTAATTTACGGTAGGCGTACATTTCA
Source organism: Passova gellias (assembly GCA_018249975.1). NCBI lineage: Eukaryota > Metazoa > Arthropoda > Insecta > Lepidoptera > Hesperiidae > Passova > Passova gellias. Next base: position 3,230 of record DWUN01001390.1, on the reverse strand, counting down.
AATATAAATGTTAATGGTGGAATTCAAGCTTTTGATCTGTAATCAACACAAAAAGTGTAAATTTGAACCGAAATTGTTGGTCTTCCCGTTGTTTTTATAGAAACAGCCATCGAAATGTGATTTCCGGTACGTTACGCTCATGTTTCGTGTTATATTGAGTGGTAGGAAGAAACATGTCGATTCCAATTCATGACAAGAATAACCTAAATATTTTCCTTCACGAAAGACCGATATTGACGCAAGCGGAATTGTTTCTACAAACATACTCGATATAACGCAGTATTGTCCATATCTTATATTATCGGAACAAAGACAATAAGACATGTATGGGAAAATCAATTATATTGTCGTAGCCTATTAAAACAAAGCCGACTGGCACTCGGTTATTTGGCATCTATACGACACAGCGAGTTTTCGTTTAATAGAAATACGAGTATATATATTAGGAAGCCTGCAATAGCTTAATATTTCACCACCCTTTGTGGGTTTCTTCTCGCAGAGCTAAAGCTTACACCCAACTGTCTCCTCCATTATGTTACTTATGTAACAAAAATACACGATAGATTACAAGCAGTCTAATAAAAGTTTATGTATTAATCAGAAGCTCTGTTAGACCACTTAACCAACTGTTCGAAATTGAGGAACTCCGGGAATGTTCCTGAAAAATTACCGCTAATGATCATTTCCAAGAACTTTATAGTTATATTTTTGTTTGAATTGACATATCGTATTTAATTTGCACCCGAATAGATTGGATATCAGCTTCAAAGTCGTTTCTATTAATGCTGATTTTATAAACCAGTAAAGTGGCAAAATGACAAGTAGGTGGCGCTGTGGTAAGCTACACAACTACTCTTTGCAATCGTCAAGAGATCATTTGGACAATCTAACCTTTATAGTTTTACTAATAAATCTATATGATCACACAGATTTTATCTTTTACTACTATTATTATTATATCATCACGCCAGGTCCTTAACGGGGTAGGCAGAAAGCACCTATTGCCAAATGTCTCTGTCCTTACAAATCTGACGTGCTTCGTCTTCATTCATTAAAGCTAAATTTTTGACTCATTAAAGATTAATGTGATTAAAAAAAATGTGTTCGAACTTTTCGTACGGAATATTCAATGTTTCCTGAAAAGACTGTAACTTATTAAAATCAGCAACGGGAAAAGTGAAAATTCCTGCAAAAATCAACAGAGCGGATGTCACGCTCACCCTCGTTTACATTAGGTATTGAACTTAAGAAAGTAATCTCGCAAGTAGACATGCCCCCTTATTGACAAAACGTGTCTTTTGCTGAGGAAAAATATTAAAAATAATCCTTCTTGTGACGCATCCCTCTGAGCAAATTGTAAAGGTTTCAAGGTGTGGGTGTACAAAAAGACAAAATTGTTTACGTCGTTCAATGGCTCTTTCGAATTACGTATGTTTATTGTGATTTATTTCCATATAATTCCTCAGAATACAGATAACTTGTTACGCACATAAAGTCGAAAAGACAGGTCAGATCAAACTTTGTAAGTATACTACAGAGCTTAGTCTACGAATTCTCTACATGACTTTTCTTAGTTGTTCTGAGATGATGAGATGAGATAGAATGAAAAAGAAAAAAAACACTTCTACATATTCCTTTTCGATCATATCCTTACATAACGTAATACCAAATAGGCAAAAAAGCTCTTACTTTAAGAATAATCATGTTTCCAAATATTATGAATAAAATCACACGGTGTTTTACAATTCAAAATGAAACTCCAATGATAAGGACAGCACAATTGCAAGAAAAATAATTAAGAATTTATCAAACAAATATAACTTGCAGAGTACCTTCCGCTGATTAAGAATCTTCGAACTTAAGAAAAAAATATAAACCAAGAAAAGGAAAAGTTAAAATATAATTCATTTCTTATTCTAATTGGAGCTATTAAACAATACAATTTTATTTATAGGGTTTCTATCTCATACAACAAAAGAATGCCTAATAACTTTTGAATTTAAAGTTCCTGATTAAAACGGCCAGTAAAAAACATCATGTATCATAAAATTATATAATTATTATATGAAGTTTGTATGGTACGGAATCTTCACTGCGTGTATCCTGATTATATAATATATCATGCTTATTATATGTAGTTATTACTTAGTAGTTCGGAATCTGAATTTCAAACTTTATTTCCAACTGAATTTTTTCAACGATCGACTAGGTTAGTACCTATAGAATAATATTTTCTTCCCTCTCACTTTGAGAGAAGATCCGGTCCAATGAGGACCAATAAAATAGTCAAAAAAAAATTTTTTAAACATTATCGTAACTGTAATATGATTTTATTTAAAACATTTTGTCGTCTTTACAATCGCCAAATATTTATCGTTGAACATAAGAAAATATCTATATATTGAGCCGTTTACAAGAAATAATACTCAGGTAACGATTTCATGGCGAACATGTTATTGCATATCAAAGTGAGGCAATGGAATTTTTATAGCCTTATCGATACGCTTTCTAAAAACCTACGATACACGTACAAAAAGCGTAGAGCTGTCGTAGCTCGTAGCGGATTATAAATCGTGTATGAAATTCAGATATAGAAGAAACATGCATTTTATGATAACTAACTTTATCGGCTTGCTTTAAAAATTCGCTTGGTTATAATATGGCAATTGTTGTTTTGATTCTATTATTGGAAGTTTGATTTCATCTTTTGTTTGCCTTTTAAGAATATTCGTAACAAAGTTTTTTTTATAAGAAAATTCTGTTTATTAATAATAAACGTTAAGACTGCAATAAAAATTTTCGTTCTTAGATTTTTTAAATGTGGAACATATTGGACACGAGGTGAAGCTACACAGAGTACGTCGTCAACGTACTACGCGGCGCTCGTAGCTGACGGCTGAACCTAAATCGTGTGTAAAATTCGGATTTAGCACGTGTTCTCGCAACCGCTTCACCGCGGCAGCGCTTCGTCAGTCTCGCAAGCTTTTATAGTGCAATTTTATATCCAACAATATTCATAGCTTTCCTCGGTATTCTTCACAAAGGTTTTTAAGAACAAAAGCATCCGTTTCTATTTCAATACTCTGTTGTACGCTATTGTACAGCAACTTGACGTTCATTACGTACCTATTATAAAGCGTATTTTTGATCTGTCGACAATAATAAATAATATACTATGTTACAATTATTATCGTTGTAAAAGAGCTATATTAGTGCAGTACTAGCTATAC
>DWUN01001389.1:0-16824 GCA_018249975.1 Passova gellias | reverse complement strand
ATCATATGAATATTATCATTCAATATATACTTTTCCTTGTCCCAATATACAATGTAGTTCATTTAAGGGAAATCTGTATGTGGGATTGTATTTCACAGTTTAGTTTATTTTATACCCATGTTTTTTTATATAAATAAATTGCCGTTAAAGACAATATTATAAAAATTTTAATATGTCACATACGTAATAACATGGCAGTACTAAATATGGTCCTCCCCGCGATATTGGTCTGCCATTTACGTAGGGTTATCGACAACGCGTAGGTTCACGATCCCGTTGTGTATATAATGTAAAGCATACATAGTCGCATGTATAAACATTGGGTTGGTAAACAATGAATGCATACATTGTTATTAAAATAGAAGTGTGAATAATGCTGTTACTTCATCAGTGCAGTTCATAAACGGATACATCGCAAGTAAATGTTTCGTTAAACAACGGCCAGTCGCAAGGTAGCACAATCAAAGATAATGATTGTTTTTGTGTGACATGTTGTTGTATAACCATAGAATATGCCTCCAGGTAGACGAGTGATTTAATCGTAACTGGTGACCGTCATTTATGGGTAATGCACAAACAGACAAACCTTGACTTGTAGCTTTCGAAATAATTGTTTAGCGTAACTTCGAGAAACTGTAAAATAGTGTACAAAATCAATGAAAGAAAGCTATCCACAAACCGAATGGATGTGTTAAAAAGTGCGTTAAAAGTAGGTATAGAAGGTTTCTGATCATGCCACCAGAGAACACACATCATAACAAAACACTTGCCGGGAAAACGTTACTGTAATGTACGTTACGAACAGCTGCTTACATTTATCTACGTAATAATACTAATTTGTATAAAATTAAAAGAAATTCCACGATAATTATAAATATAAAAGATTGCTTTTTCACAATGGTTTTAGGGAATAAGATTATCGTGTCTCAGGGTGTATAATAATATTAGACTTTTATAATCTTTAGATAACATTATATTTAATCTCGAAGGATTGAGAGAGCGAAACTTTGCACATTTAAAATAATCCCGAATGCGGATCACGGGGTCGAGTCTAACGAAGTCAGTCGGGCGACGACTCGCTCCTCCGGGAGGGCCGGTCTACCTGCGACACTTTTAAATATTTCATAAAAAAGATATTACGTTTACCAGACAGCTCAGCGGTTACCCTATATATTTTTTTACGATGTAGATTATACTTGAGACACTCTATCAAACATTTCGTTGCGATCCATTGCGATAAAATTGTAGTCATGCGTGGATCGAACGGTACGGTTCTGTTGTATAATATAGGAAAATTTCGAATAGAATGTAAGAGAAGTACGCTACATTGGAAACTTAAAAACATTGTTATAATTAAACCTGCTATATGTAAAGCCATCGACGCAGTGGTGGTTCTAGCTTAGTTGAAATCGCTTGTTTATTTAATAAATATAGAAAATAATTACGCAATCGTTACTGTCACATTGTATTCACTTACCAGTTAATCTCTTACGTGCAGTACGGTCAAACGGTTTAACAAGTGAAACGGTGAACAGGTGGTTGTATGGGCGGTGACCCGGCTATCGGCTTCTTCCGACCCCTGGCCGCGGGCTTCCCGGCTCGGGTTACCCGTGACTCATGTAGGGTCACCAGATAAAATACATCCAAGTCTAATGTTTTATCGAAATTGTATTATAGACGGTAATATCTATGAGTATTACATCTAGTTTCCGATGCTGGTTTCCATAAGTTCTAAAGACAAGCTTGGTTAAACAAAATGTCTAAATAAAACAAGTTGATTTATAACTAGCTGTGCAAGCGACTTCGCTCGCATTCGAATTGAACAAAACAGTTATTTTATTCCTACTTTTTTATCTTTCGTAAAAAAAATCTTTAAAAGTATCCTATGTTACTTCTAATACCCCCAAGAATATGTGTACAAAGTTTCATGTTCGGTTAAGTAGTTTTCGTGTGAAAGCGTAACAGACAAACTTACATTCACATTTATAATATTAGTAGGGATGCGTATCAAAGCAGTTATAGGCCTCGTAGGTGTTATTCAATTGCTACGATTGCCGTAATGTTGTATATGCAAACATGTTTTTTACATGCTAATTAACATCCTTGGTTCTTTACAAAACGATTCTTGCGACCGTGTATTGGACATTGATACCGTTGATTGTGTCACGGGGCACATGTCACTGGAGGAAACGGCTAATGAGCTAGGATTACGAGACCCGGCCTTGTAGGTGTTCCTTGCGTGATTTTCTGTTCAGTGACGTAATCGAGGGCAATACAAATACCAAAACGTATGATGTATCTTCATATATCTTCAATCTTCATCTTCAACTCTTATGGCATTGAATTTTGGGGAGATATTGTCGTTTTAATCTCAATGACTTGCGTCTTATATTACGTCAACGTGAATTGTGCTTATGGTTTACACTTTCATATTGAAGATGATTCTTTACTATCAACACAGACACAGATGTATTCAGAGATTTTTCGAGAGAGACGTCACAGTTTAAGCCTGAGAAGCTCAAAATAAATTTAATATCGTATAACAAATTGGCTGGAAATTCGTTTTAAATAAATAGGTTTTCCCGAAAGACCTATGGCGCAATTGGGGGCCTACTTGAAATAAATTGACTTTATTTGAAACTCCAGCTTCAATGGAATTGGGCAAATCAAGATTGGCGTGGAGCTACAGCAATAGATGTCAGGCAAAATTGGATACGCGAATATTGCGCCGGCTTTGTGCCGGGAGCTAAACACAACTTTCTCTCGTTAAATTCTTTTCACAACACTCATTGAACAGATAGTTTAAATTGCAAACAAAAATTTGCACTACAAGGACAACGATACAGCTTCAAGAGGCAGTTTGGCTTAACAAAGACATTGGTGGAATTTGCTCCGGAATCAGTAGTGGGATATAAAAAGATTTGTAGATATGAAGACGAGAAGACAGGTGAAAACCGACTCCAGTGACATATGAATCTGTGTGTTAAAAAACTGTAAAATTACACTTAAAAAAAAAACCGAATTGCTTTTCTATAATCGAATGATCAGTTATTTATTGGAATTGAAATTTAATTAAAACGAAACAACAGCTTGTTCTAGAAAATATAAGACAATAAATGTACTGTTCCATTTACGAGTAAATCGGACATATCTTGATCCACGTCGAAGGTGAAGGTAAGCGCAAATCTTGATCACCGCACGTCGATATTTTTTTTTCATAATGCAGCCCAACAAACAGCGGCCTGTTATATCGGTATATCGCAGTACGTCAATGAAAAATGTACGACTAGTTTACTGCTCCAAATAATGAGAATGTATGTCACGTTATTTCCATAGGTACTTGCTCGTCCGCGGTTAAACAGCAACTTAATAGTAAGGTTGGCGCGGACCCAAAACAGATTACATTTCAGACGTCTCCGTTACTCAGTCGGATATCTGTCGTAGGTGAAGGCGGTCATGTGACCTAGGACTGGTATGCGCGGGTGTCAGTTGCGGGATCGATAGCTCGGAACGATATATTCGAGGTATCGTTACGTTGAGGACGCAACGACGGCGTCGTGGGCGTCGCTGCCTGTCACGCTCCAGTTTACACAATACGTCTTGCCGTTTGCATTGAGCTTTATCGATATTCGCCGAACGTTTCGCTGTTAAGACAAGCAGCGGAGAATTATAGCATCGCTACAGGTCATCGAGGCGATACCGCACTGACTACTTTATTTATTTTATGCAGTCAGTGTTCGGATTTAACTAACTGAAATAACTATACGAATTAAAACAAACATGTATTTCTTAATTGAAAAGTCTTAATTTAATCGCATACCTGCTTGATTCCAGTTTTAAGAGGTCTTTTAAATCGTAAATCTTAATTTAATCTGAGTGCTTGTAGTACGAATAATACAAATATGATTTTGTTTTTAAATTTAAGAAAAGACATTCAGAGTTACCGCTGGTTCGCGGCCGCATGTGGATTTTCAGTGTGCAGTGACGTCACCGGATGCGCTAAATATATTTTACGCGCATCGCGCATCGAACAGTGACAAAGTATAGATGTAACATTACCATACGGATATACTCGTATATTCACAAGCGCTAATGGCTTCAAATGTACAGTACCCACATTAATGAGTATTTGTAGCTTTGGTACATTCGTAATATTGTTTTTGCATACATTTTGTAGATGTGACTGACAATAAGAAATGTAGGTACGCACTGAATCAACATTCTTATCAATCATTTTATCTTGCTAGCGTTGGACACGGATGTACTTTGAGACTGACAAGGTTACAGTCTATGACGCTGGTCGAGCACATGTTGGTAAACTTCATACGCTTTCGAGAACAATATACATAACTCTAAGACTTGTAGGTCTCTGATTAGTTCAATGGTTAGCTACAGCATCGGTGCAGCAGTGGCGCAGCGTGGTGGCGAATACTTCAACCTTCCACCAGTTACGGGAAGAGTCGTACACAGCAGTAGAAAGTAGAACAGTCAATGTTTTATGCATTAAACTCGCCAATTTCTCTCTAAACGATATTTTTACATCGTCAATAAGGTTTAAATAACAATAAAACAAATGAAATTATTATTGAATCAACTTCTTTATTTGGACACTTATTGTTATCGTTATTTTATATTGGGTTGGCGGCACAAACGTTTGCCGACATATTCAATTCGTTGTATAGAAGCAATCAATGAACGGCAAGTGGAATGATAAATATTGTGAGGCGACAAATAGCTCGGCTGTACATCGGCACGCTGTTGATGGAACTGTTTGATTAAAACAGGAATCAGTCACGGGCAGAATTTCATTACCGCAGTTCATTCCTCTCGAACGTTCTAAAGACAAAGAGAAATACGTCTATTTGCACAAATATGGGTTACATTTAAAGATTTTACAAAAGTATTAGTTGAAGCCATATTTTGCCTCTTACGACGAACAAATCAAAGAAATACAATTAGATTATAATAATTATTATTTAATACATATTTAGACTGAAATTAACATATTCTGTGCTTACTTTGAATGTACAATTAGATTTTTGTATAGCAGTCCAACGTTACAAATTAGGTAGTAAATTTCCATAAGGATTCCATTCCGTTTAATAAATAATTATTGATGCCTAAAAGTTATATTACCCTTTAGGTGTTAGTGTCATTGTTCCATCACAAAGTTTCATTTAAGTTCCATCGAATTCTGCCAATGAATGATAGATGGGGGTGAATAATTAATTCAGATGCTAAGATTAGGGACACGGTGAGTTTATTAGCGAGCCTACAACGGAACGAGGCGAGAACGAAACGTGGCGATTCGCTAGCGCGATATGACGCTACGGCAGCCGAGAGGCAATTTATCGCATTATTAGATTAAATCAATTTATCCGTGACAGTGAAATGGCCCTCTTCCTGCCGCCTCGGAACTGACATTATAGCTCGTTAGTGATAAGAATCCGACCGAAAATGTCGGATCTACATTGATGAGCAGTGAATGGCTCTCCGGAATAGCGCTGAGAGATTTTCTATTGCGCGAATTCGCCTCCAGGCATCGAATGCCATTTACGTAAGGCGATTTGGAGTTTATTGTTAGTATAGTGCGAAATCAATTGACGACCTCGTACATGGCGTTGTGAACGTTAATTGTAATTGCCATCTTAGTTTCTTTTTATTTTAGTTACAACTTTTGACTTATAATTTCGATTTCATTTAAAGTCTCTGAATTTCATATTATACGTATAGTATATGTTTATGACAATAAGTGCGTAAGATATCTGACATATTAATTAATGATTTGCAGCTGTAATTTTATATTGAATTATTTACTTTGCTTTAGAATATAAAAACATGATCAAATTTACCGTAACTAATGGGTAGCGATTAATCATTTTAGCTTTAAATACAAGTTTACTATTCTATTATACACAAAATTTTTTATTAATAAAACTTGTAAGCTTTTTACGAAGCCCTTTTTAATTTGTTAATGAAATATTGCGTTCATATCAAGAGGCAAATGAGCCAACCGTTTCCCGTAATGAACGAGAAAGAATTCGCATCTCTTAAGCGACATTCAGTGCCAACCGTTTGCATCGAGTGCCACTGCCTATTAGCTGAACTACCTCCTTAATGAGGCACTCAGCAGTTCTTTAACCATTATCCGGGGAATATTGCGGTAGTAATCCTCTGCGAGGATTAAAGAGACCTCTGTTTTTACGACACTTTTAGTCTTATCCTCAGTCACACTGCGGAAAAGATGGCATTGTACTGATAACACAAAACCGCTTTCATGGAACTATCCTCGGACTTAACTAGGTTGCTTACATAAAAATAGTTCGTCAGATTGTGTCAGAAGTTGCATTGTTTCACGCCTTTTTACGAGTGCTTAATTAACGAAAGCTGTTTTAGTTCTTTTCTTCTCCAACTTTTGTTAACTGGTAACTAGTAAAAACCCGTGAGTTAATCAATTTTTTTTTTCAATCCCGTTATTTTCCACTATTACACATGTTTACCACACTGGCCAGTATTGTGATCCTTCCTCGATAATTGATATTATACTAACAATAATCTCAGTGATGATTGGGTACTTAAACGGACTTCTTTATTGCAGTGTATAATTTTGTCATTTTATAATGATTAACATCATTTGTTTTTCTTATCAACCGTATAAAATTCTATCCGAACTATATTATTTATACTCATAATATAAGGTATTCATTTACGATTTTAATCGGATTCTTAAAGAGAACTACATTTATTTCAATCGTCATTTCATATGTTATGAAAATGTAATGTTTACTAAAATTTTTAATAGTCTCAATGGTATTGTCAATGATTTATTGTGTCTCCGAGAAGTTAAACAATGATATTAAATGTCCGCGCAGATTCATTAACATTTGTCAGGATGCCTTCAGTTTCAATAAGTCGCTATTCCTATAATTGATTCAATTATTGCGAGGTCCATTCCTTGTTACAAATGGGTCTTTATTCTCGTCCAATTGATAGCATTACGATAAGGATCATGAAACAGATAAACCTATTGCCGATTGTCTTATTGACTTATTTGACAATTAACTTGTTTTATCTAAGGCCGATTGATTTTATATTTATTAGTATTCATAAATCATTTTAAGTAAATGGTAAGTTGAATCAAATGTATGAATGTGTTTTATGCAATTCTTAAAATATATCATTAATAAGAACTGTTCAAATTAACATCGAATTATAAGCAAACCTTTTAGCCTTACAAATACCTTTATAACAATTTGGACTCTATTATATAGTCAAGCCAGTTATACATAACTGGCATGTAACAGCTTTAAAACAACGATATACAATAAGCAAAAACATCACCTTGTAAATTTTTATTGAAAAAAAGTTATTTTGTCTAATTTAAATCTTGATTGCTAGAATTTTCTTACTCGTCCGCTTGGTAAAATGTATTTCGACAGCGGACGGAGAAAAATGTAAAGCAGACTTGCAAAAAGCAATGTTGTAGAAAATTTGAATTGAAAATTGCGGTATATTGTTTGAAAGTATTCAGAGTCAGAGCTGAGGAAGCTTGTGTTAGTGTTGTGAATTTTTCATAACTGTGAACTACGAGTAAATTCGTAGGATTAACGCAGTAGAATATTTCATGGTGTCTATCAAGTAACTTTTTTGTATTATCGACATCTTGTGGCAAGTTGTTGCAACTGTAGTGATAATAGTAACGTTAAACAATTTGTACCACTTTCCATTGTTCTTGTAAAGCCTCGTGTTAGGTATTTAATTTCCAAGATCTTCGTGCTTAACCTAATAATAACAGCTTTACCAAACCTCACTGGTGCTAGCGTCGCCATTAAACTTGGGAGGCAAGACGAACTCGTTTTCTCAGCAACGGAATAAATGGCTTTAGTGAGTTAAAACAAGCGAGGTGACATACTGTCTAGGGGTAAGTGATTATTGGCGTTTGCAACACTAAAGTTGCCCCGAGTCGGCTTTCAAGTAGAGCTCTTAACCTACAATTCTAACTGAATAATTTGCAATTTCTCTCAAAAGCTTTCTTATTGTTTCAGGTACCGTAAAATCTACGTAACGCTTAGCCCTCGTTTCAGTATTCGAGAGATAAGGTAATATTTATGGCGGCTTACGATTGTGACAGAACAATAGTTAATGTGTTCTCGTTAACAAAGTTTAATTGTCTGAAATTTTAGTACTATTCATAACGCTTTCGGGCCATTCTTTTTATTAATGTTTCACGAGGTATTGTCTTCCCGAGAGTAATTTTAAAATGAAATAATATAAGAATTTAACAGTACAATGTTCACACAAAGAATGCTAACATTTTGCTACACCCTGTAATTATATTGAATCTACATATTATTATACAATAACAGCTAAGATGGCCAATAAAAATCCTAAATAAATGTTAATGGTATTACATAAAGGTAACTAGAAATCTACAGAATAGAGATATTAATTTTAATTCTTATTGCAAGTAAATTCCATTCATTTTTCAGCGATATAGGTAATTCAATTCCTTTAGACTATATCTATAACTATATAATTTCAAACATTGTGTCTGACAAGTTGTAAATGAAATGCTACTCTGAAGGACCAACATGGAAAGTGTCGTATAAAACCTACTTACAACTGCCTACGTGTAAACAATGTATACAATTAACTTCGGAAACTAACATTACTTTCGTCGCTTATAAATAAAGCGGGCTTACTTGAAGACAAGCTTAGCAAATATGTCAGTAAGATAACGGAAAGCAACGAAGGAAATAATTTACTTTAATACGCTATAAAACATTTGTAGGCGTTGAGATCGATTCTATAAATAAAATATGTATTTATCTTCGCAATGGATCCTAATGATTCTTTTTAGTCGACATTGGTGTGTTTCGAGCAATCAATTCGTTACGCAATGGGAATTGCAGTAAAGCTATAGACGACTCCTTTGTCATAGACTGTCTCGATAAGGCTGTTGGCAATCTATTTTCATCCTTATTTCGTAACTGATAGATACTGCATGATCTGCATGCGTAAAATGAAGTATCTACGGTAGAATATCTAGGCCTCTTGTTTGAGCACATTAATTAGTCTGTTCTGTCGGATAATAGATCTCAGTCCAATCAAAGGCCGTCTATGTAGACGGATTGTTGATTTATGATTAACGGTAATAAACTTTGATCTTTCTTTACTGGTTACGATGTGGTTTTGTTGTCCATTGTTTCATTATCATTTTGTTACTATATTGCATTTGATTTTCCAATGTTTGTGTGAATTGTTTTCTGTGTCTAGTGATCCTTTCGATCACAATTATTTGTCCGATGCTCGTTCCAGTTTAAAAAAATACATCCTGGAACCTTCCGAAGTTATTAGGCAAAAAGCTTTGAATTGTTGTCGTTAATTGTTTTTATTTTTGTTCTGTGGATTATCTTGCGGGCTCTGTGATTTATCAGTTGTTATTCAGATATGCTAATATTTTTTTCATGTTAGAGTTTTTTGTTTTAAATGAAATTTTCGAGAAAAATGAAAATGTTACAGCTATAAAACGTGTTGTAAAAATAATTTTTTTTACACAAACATCGAACGCCGCCGCTTCGTGCCGTGGCCGGCTGGTTTCGCCAACTTTTAATTACAGTTAGAGTAAACTTTGAAATGCTTTGAAAAAACCTCCGGTCATGTCATTTTTCAGTGTGACGGAAGCAAATTGAGGTAGAGTTTTAGGGTTAGAGTTTATTTACTTGATGGGTTCATAAGTGTATCCATTACAATAAAATATAATGGGTTTATAACTTGTTTTCAAAGACTAATTTGTATCGATTATTTTAGAATTTCATTACATTAGCTTAGATTTGTGTTGCGTGTTGCAATGTAACAATGTTCTTCATTTATCTGCTAGAAAACGTATACTGTCGGTTCCGACGTACTGTGAAGTTTTTTTTTAAATAATTCGTATTTTTGTCCGAGAAGTGTGGATGCCACCTTCCTTAGATATGGTATAAGTTTTTCTCAATTTCAATAGCTAATATTGAATGATAATAAATGGTAGAACACCTGAAAATTGTTAAGTTTCTTCAGACACAGTATCATGGATAGGTATGTTTTAGTTGATCACAGTTATGAGAAACGTTTTCATAGTGAATTGTTCGTGTGCCGCGCTCTATAAAAGTCGCGCTCTACCGCAGAGGTAATGACCTAAGCCTAGGGCTCACTACGGGGCTTGTTCCGACTTTATTGAACTTTTCGCTATTGAATTTTCTTTTGACGTTCCTAATTTCATTTCTGCTCGTATTTCGAATGGCGTTTTGAGCTTTGAATATTTCATTTGGTATTTGTTCTGCTTTTACCCATAAAGCTTATAGTTAAACTATTTACATAAACAATTAGGGTTGTAATAAAACCTTTATCGTTTTTCCAAACACAAAGATTCCATGTTTTACGTATGTACTACATAGATGTCCATGATAATATATTTGATTCAAAACAGTAGATAAATTTATACGTGAATATATTTTTAATTAAGCAGTACATCAACATTTAATCGTGTGCAACATTCCTGTAATACCGGCAACTTATATGTGGGAACTCCGCGCCAGTGCCGCAGTTGACAATGCTAATGAGCCGGCGCGCCGACAGATGTCACTAGTGACAAAGCGGACACGCGAGCAGACATACACGACCATCCTGGCGTATTACGTGTCATTGCGCCTGCTTTCTACAGCTCCGTGTAAGTTAACAAAATCGTTTCACTTTATCCAATACGATATCGTTATTTAAAGCTAACATCTGATACATTATTTAAGGACATTGTACAAAAAGTGCGTATTTATAAATAATTTAATAATGTTACATTATGGGTAACATTTTATAAAATCGGAATGTATATCAGATATTGTGACGCCAAGTCTATCGGGATTTCTTTATCATAAATGTGCTAATATCGATGGTCGGTCTCGTGAAAAACGTCCTGGCTTTTATCGTTTCGAAGTTAATGAGGTGTCGTCGCTACTTCGAAGTCACTTTGGCGCGACACGCACCTCGGAGAGCCGGCATTCAGTTACTTTGTTTGTTTTAATCAATGCAAATGCAAATCGTCGCAGGTATAGAAATTGCGTATATGGTTTGGTATTTATTAATGAACTGGTGTTTTACTGAAGATTAAATTAATTAATTGTTTTTATAATGTAGGTAGGTAGTAGATAGTAGGTAGGTAGGTAGTAGGTAGGTAGGTAGTAGCGTGAGATACACATGATTTAATAACAATGAATAAAGGCTTGACCCAATGGATTTAGAACCTTCAGAGCGAGACGCAAAAGCTGTTTCATTAAAATGATCTGAACGTTAAAATGAGTTTACTGAAGAAGAAACTAGTAGACTCGCAGAGAAGGGTATCATGAACATGTTGAGGAGCGGATATCGGTGAGTTGAAATGATAATGTAAATACCGTTTGTGGACTTTATTTTTATTCGCTTAATCGCTGAAATAATACACAGGGCAGTGAATACGGAACAATGCATCAATGCCGTTGCATGGCAGAACTAATTGGACAGCGATGGCCGCGCCGGCGTTATTCGAAATGCAGCGCTTTTGATTTCATGTTTATTTACCGTATCTGCGCCGTAAATTGGACAAACAGCGATATCAAATCGCTTAACAACTTGTATTTGTCCGGTTTTGAGATTTAGTTTTAGCATTGTTTGATATTAAATTGAAATAGTGGCACGTTCGGTGCCACTAACAAAGCAAATTTTATTTGAATCGTTTTGGCTTTGTGTTGAATAATCGTCGTTAATAAAAGCATCAGAAGTAATACCATGGGCGATCTCGTTCCAATGAAGGAATTTAAATCAAATAAAATAAGTGTTAAACAATACTTAAAATTGATAACAATTTAAAATAACTGTTTATCAATCGTGACGAGCTCTGGGCGCTTTAAAAGCTTTTCGCAATCACCTTGATTAGCTCCATTGTTGCACCGATCAATCGAAGCCCATTGGTGTTCGCCTTTGTTCAGTTACGCATGATGAATGCACAGCTCACACTCTTGTACCATTTCCGTTCGATTTAATAGACTGCTCTGTTAGTGTAATGGTTCTCTAGCCAGACTACCAAACTGAGTTGGATTCCGACCAAGGACTGGACCAAGGACCAAGGACCATTTGTGCGATCAGAACATTTGTTTCTTCTATGTCTGGGTGTAGTTAATATATGTAATGTATGTTTATTAACTGACTGGTTACCATAATACTGGCCTTTTATTGCCTTAATAGGAATTCGATAGTCGTGTCTGTAATACCCCGGTTCTAGTTATTATTATTATATATTATGTGTTAAACACCGATATTATCTATGACATAATTTTATGTAAATGTAGACATTTAATAGTCCCTTTGAGTACGGAATCTCACAAAATCGGAGTTTCTATATTACGATCATTCTATTACCCGCGTTTAGATGTTAAAGTGTTTGGTGTTGAAGAATAACATTTACTTTATGAAATATGTTCCAACCTTACAAAAAACTTTCGCAACGGAAAGACGAGGAGCGGCGTTGTTATTTCATTTCCAGAAATTTCTTTTCATATCCAGAAACATTTTTCAAGTTTCTTTTAGTATAATATATTTTATGCATGTATACATTAAGCAATTTCCATGCAAACGTGTATACAAGTTATTCTCGTTACTAGAAAGGTACAGTTGTAAGGAATAACTATTACATATTTTACTATACTCAATATCATTGTTACTAAAGGAATATAGGATCTGCTGTTTTTTCAGATAAATCGAATTTTCCGAACTGAAATCCTTCTACATTGGTTCCTTTAGATCCCTACCGCGTATATCTGGTCGCGCAGCTCAGTCAAGCTGATGGATATTCAAAATGGCTGAACAAATATTAATTATTAAATTAAGTACTTCTTTTTATACCTATATCTAACTAAAAATTTTAGTACAATGAATTTATAACTTCAATCATATCTCAATTTAAATACATAATATATATTTTGCGTTTAGGGGGACTCATGATAAGTTCAGTAATTAGTCTGTATCTATGTAATTGAATTGAAATATTGAAACCAAAATGTGTACACTCCGCACTGATATTATGTTTGAAATGATTGAATATTGACCTGACCGCAAAGGACTGCCTACTTGCGCACGCCCGTCGGCTAGTGTATTGGCTTTTTCCATCACATAAACAGCATAAAGAAATCAACGATTAGATAGATAATAGCGCTATAGTAATATATTCAGTACTTTATGCAGTCGAAGTATATTGTCTAATCGAAACATTACGGTTATTGCGACGGGATACAAGCGCATAGAATGCCGCATTAAACTATCTTGTGTAATAAATTAGTACAGTTTATGGGCCGCCGAGATCGTGTTAACCCAATTTCTGAACGAGAAAGTGAATGTCACGGTGGGTTCAGGTGTTGCTGAATAGCGAGAGCTTCTGATTGAGGGTGCGGTTATATACACGCCGATTTCCGGTTCTGTCGATCTAATGGTGTTCGTCATGCGAATTTATAGCGTTCAACGAATCATAGGAATGTTACTAGGCATCCAGTCCGGACGTTGAACAAACTATCGAACTTTAAATTTTACAATACGGTGTAATATGTAGTAACTGGTAACGCCGCTTATTGATTTTATTCTCACACTCTTTATAAGTGGATTTTAGAATGTATGCCGTTTCAAATAAGAAAGTTAGAGTTAAAGTTAGTATTAGAAAAAGAAAAAAGATCTCGTCTTAAACTTAGAGTGTGTTACTAAAGACAATAACATAGATAGTGTAAAATATCTGTAATACGTAACACTATTCCAATCAAGGTCAAAAGAACATTACCTCGTGTAGCTGTGGAGCGTACTTCGGGTACCCCAGTTTATCGGAGCCCACTATCAATATCAATTAGATCTGGTGAAACGCTTTAGCGACTGTGGGAGGCGGACGGGCGGTCGCAAGGAAGGGAGCGGTCGTTTGTGACATGGATACGCCGCGTGTTAATATGATGTGGCTGATCCAATTCGGGCATTTCCGGTCATGTATGTGACCATGACCGCGACTCTCATTTCAGTCGCGATTCGAAGACGTCATGCCTATGAGTACATTGACGAGGTGACTTGTCGAGCGGAGTATGGGCGCGGTCGGTCTTTCGATAGGTGACCGTTCGGAATTGAAAAGCAGTCACTAATACTTGTTATTACAATAGATTGAATATATGTTATTCTGATGACACTAGTTACAGTATAGCATGGAAAAAAAAACGCAAAAATATAGTAACATCAAAAAGCACAGATAAATTAAAGGAAATAACTTTATATGAAGCGGAATTGATACATAACTTTGCTCACGATTAGACAATAATATATACTAACAAACACTTTGCTTCAATGCATACTGTAGATATTATGATAATCGATTAATAACTATTTACAGCGAATGCTAACTTTGCTGATTTATTGGCGGATCGTGAATATTAATTGCCAGTGTTTGGAATACGTAATTGTTCGTTACACGTACCATTTCTATTTACAATGTATTATAATGAAAAAACAACAACACAACATCATAATGTACGGTTAAAAATATCTAATAGACCATAAACCATTTTAGGTTAGATAGGGGAAATGACTTGTCTGTCAATCCATAGCTATTATTGATGGTTTTCTCTTTTTAAATGCACGGACCGGAAATGGAAGCGCGTAACTGTCACTTTACGTTACTATTATCAATGGTCATTTTCCTTTCCTCGCCTGCTGACCTGACGTAGCGTAGTCGAAGTAACGTATGCATACTATGCATATTGTGTGCATGTTGCATAGAAATGGCTGTTAAACCTTGACGTGCAGCGTCAATTAGCGTGAAACTAGAAACCCGGCATGTCGCATCGGCTTAATTAAAATTGGGCGTCTTTCACCTGAATGAAGCCTCTGCTTTGTGAGCTTTACTTACTAAGCAGACGGAAAAATCTCCGGCGTTGAAAAGATAGCAAGAAATATCATTCATCAGTGACGAGGGAACTAACGGAAGTGAATAAGCAAGGAGATAAAAAACAGACAACTACAAGATTCTGTAAGCGAAACATAAATTTGCATATTTTCAGAATCGTGTGCTAACTATACATGTTCTGTAGCGAGAAAATGTTCAAAGGAAATTGCTACTAGCGATCATTGGAGAACCGATAGCGCCAAAGTTGGTAATCTTCGATAACATCTTCGAGTCTCCAAGTGTATTAAGTAAGGAGTTCTCAAAGTATTTCTATATATATTCTGTTTACGTATGTGTATATTTACAATATTAGTATCCATATAATAAAACATAGATTAAATATACAGTATACTAATTTATCCTATTACTTAATAATGCATAACATCACACCAGGTCTCTAACGGGGTGGGCAGAAAGTAGCGAGTGTACATTCATCACTCTCTTCATGCATTCACGCCGGTTTCGGAGACTCCGGACTCCTCCGTCAGCCAGGATCTGATCTATTTGGTCGAGACAGGATAGTCTAGGTCTTCCTAGGCGCCTGCATCCATCAACACTCGCATTGTATATATATATCTGCTTTGTCATTCGTTCATCATCCATTCTATCCATTTTTAATTAATGTTAATATCAATGTAATACAAAAATTATACGTAACTAAACTAAATATAAAAATACGAGTCCAATCCGCTGTCTTACGGTAGGGTACCAGTGACTGGCTTCGTTCCCTCTTTGCACGGTCAGTCTAATTAATGTATATGTACTTGTATATAAGAAACAATGATTTTCTTTTAATTTACTACATACAATATTTTAAACGATCAACTCTATATACATTTTTGAAGATAACAAAAGACCTGCCTGTCAGTGACACTTTATTATTTGGTTATTTGTGTGTAACTGTTGGAGTGTTAAAAGCAACGTTTTTGCGATAATACAAAGTCCCGCTTCTAACATGAAGTGTACGAGCTGATTCCCGAAGGGCCGATGCGGGCTTAATATCTGAATAATTAAATTGTTTTTACTAAATCGCGCGATCATCGCAATCGAAGGGTCCGAATCTTTTGAATTGAATATTTTACAATTTCGACTCTCGGGTTCGGTTAATAGCAAAACAATCAGATACTATTTGTCACTGATCTACGAAACAATTGGGAATAGGTAATGGAAATTGTAGGTTATAATAATTTAGTTTGATTATAAAATATTTATTTTGAGTTTTAAAATAAACTCATTAAGTTACTTATCACGCAAGTGTTAAGACGAACATAGTTGCTTTTGGAACTGTTTAATGTTTGATATACCTACAACATATTATACAGAAGATGACTTGTAACAAGTTATTTGTTATTACTGTAAATTATAAACATTTCTTAGATTAAAAAATAGTGGATAATATAATGGTGAGAGCTCGCGTGGGCGGGCGTAGAGATAGTGCGTTGCGACATTCCTGCGCCGCCGTTGCATTCGTGACACGTTTCGTACAGTCCACGGGCCGACTCTTCCAGTATCTGCATGCTATTTGTGTACTTATAAAATAAATTTGTACTGCCCGTATTGGATAGTGAGGACGGGAATCGATCGCGTATTATTCCAAATACGAGAATATAGAGACGACTGTTAATATATCTTAGATTGGACCTCAAATACCATCAGGCGAGTTCGCAGCCAACCAAAATCCTATTACAAACAATACATACAGTTTTTCGATAGCTTTCTCATTAAATTTAATCTTAATGTTCTTGTTACATTTCTATTAATACAAACATATGTATGTACATCATTACATAGTATAAAACAAAGTCGCTTTCTCTGTCATTGTCTGTCATGTCCCCTTGTTCCCTTAAATC
>DWUN01001388.1:0-16824 GCA_018249975.1 Passova gellias | reverse complement strand
CCGTTGGAGCAAAGTTTCGTCACCCAATATTTATGGCGGTACCGACTGAAATTTATGTATTGATTATGATTTGAAGGACGTACGTACGCCTACTTACCTTGCTGGCATAATTGAGTGCGTACGTAGTTTTTTTCTACCTTATCGTTCCACTGCTAGATGCATGTCTTAACTTACAGTTACATGTTTTATGGCGTACCACGCCGGCCACATATGATGGGCAGATTTCATATACCTTAGAAAACTCATAGAGAACTCAAGATCTATATCTTCAATTACGATCTATTCCTTCGGTATTACAGCAAATGATATTTTATTTATAAAACGCACGTAACTTTGTAAAATCAGAGGTACGTGCCTGGATTGAAACGCAGTCCGCCGAGGCGGCTGATTGAATTCCAAACCCCTAGGCTGTTACTGCTTGGACATCGTTATTGGTATATTGTACATTAGCATGACACAATTTCTATTACAAACTCGAGAAATGTCATACAAAAACGCTCGGTCGAGAGTGTTCTGAACAACTTTAAACGGTAGAAACGAAAATATTGTTTCGGCAGCGTAGGCGATGGAAATTCTTAATCTTTGCTTACTCCTATAGAAAATAGGCGTGATATTTTGCACGTACTTACGTATATCCGATTTGTATCGACCGTTATTTGGTTGGATAAAGATATTGCCCCACTGCTGGGCTCGGAGCCGAATAATGTCGGTTAGTGATCAATCCCTCTCGAAAGTTTCTTAGATTCCTCTGGGTCCTCCAATAAGGGCTATCATTAATCGATAATAATTACGATCGACAGCCTCTCGTGCCTTCCGAGATTCGGAATGTTGTCGAAACAGGGCAATATATTGGCGATACTGCTTTTATCATAATACAATATCTATCGGATTACTTATAGGCGGGCATTTGATCTCAAAAAAAGCAGAGCCTGCGCTATTAATGACATCAATATTATCAGTGTTTAGTCACATCTCTCTACGCCCTTTCATTGGGCTGATGGTACCTATATCGATATGTTTGTATATACGAAGAAATCTTATAAAATTAACCGATCCATTTGCCCGCTTCAATCCTACATAGTTGCAAGCGATCACGCGATTCTTAATCCGCTTAGCAGCACTTGGCATACTTTCATGTAATTACATTTGAACCTAAGTAAGTACTTAATACTGTAAATCGAGTTAAATGTGACGACCTTGCCCTAGATAACGGGCTCAGTGTCAATAAAACTTACTACATACTTTAAAATTGAGTTTAATGTTAATACAGCTTAAGTGCTCGCTAAGGAGTTATCGCTTTACTGTATAGAATTATTTCTACCTAGCTTCACGCAGTTGGTATATTGTTTTTAAACGTTTGTGAATGTAACATATTTAGTAAAGTAGCCTAAGTTAATCAGTTATTTGTCGGTGAATAATCGTCGAAACCATACGTTTCGTGATTCAAATTTGTAAGCCGTGAATGTCAATATGTATATTGATCTACAACTTGATGTAAAAACTTCATACCCTCATACCCATATAGGTATATAAATAAACGTGTTCTGTCTATCAGGTGAAAAAAAGGTCTCATCGTACAGCTTGTCCTGGATGACAGTCGAACCACGACCTCCTGCTTAGCTGTCAGGCTCTATAACTATCATGTCTAGAGACCATTCACAAATATTATATACAATTAATATACAATAGTACTTGCTAATAGTTTACTGTCGTTGGAAAGAGAATTCCTAAAGAAATTTCTTTTGTCTGGACTGGCAAATCGTATTCAAATTGTACTTAAATTGTACTCAAGTTTAAGTCGGGACCTCGATTAAGGATCGGGGATTTCATTACTCCCACTGAGCTTTTGAGTACCGAGTTTTTGGCATGACCGAGCAGAAACGGAGAAACTAAAACCTGGGGAAAGTGTGCATTTGCATTAATACGAACATCGTTAAGGAATTGTTTGGTAGCCAGCGATTTTTACGCGTAATGAAAGGCGTTTTTTTTGTATGTTTGAATGAATCCACTCAAAAATTTTTTCAAGATTTATGTAGTACATATTTTTATAATACCTGTGCCGAATGTCAAATACGAATGCCAACGTGGATACGGTGAGACCTGAAGTTGCTAAACAAGTTGCTGTATTCGAGTCCGGTCTTCGGACCCCTTCGTCCTCGCCTACCCGCCGCCCTACGCAGGTCATCGCGCCATCTACAGGGAGACTACCTTACGCTACATTTACCAAAGCCCGGTCAAAAATCGAATCGAAACACAACATTAAGAATTGCTGTCTTGCAGCAAATCGGAGAGCAATTTGCCTCCGTTCCTGAATAAGAAGACATTTTAAGAAACAAAAAAGAATTCAACTGTAGTCCTTTTAAATCTGTAAGACTTACTGAAGATGTATTTCACTGATTTCTGCAAGGTGATAACGAGTTTGCCATCGGCTCCAATCGGCGGGAGTTCCCTTTGATTACTCTGTAGCGATCGTTACCGGGCAGAACGCTTTGATTCAGGAAAAGATAAAAGTTAAAGCTACTGTTCCTACGCGTAATGACTTTTGATTTTGCATCGCTAGCATTTTTATGTCGACGCGACTCAACTTGTGCTCGAACCGTTCTATTTAGTCAGTGTTATCGCAGTGGTCTCATTGAGCGGATGAACGTTATTCTAATCTTAATCCATTTAACTCAACAGAGTTACTGAACACTGAAGTTTTAATCATTTACCACTGTAAGTGACTTAAACTAAGCCTATTAGCCTGCGCCGGTGGTTTATGGGTCGCAGCAAACCTGACGTGTTTCTTCTACATTCATCACTCTCTTTAAACATTTGCGCCGATTTCGAAATCTTGGCTTCCCCGTCAGTCAGTATTTGACCTACTCGGTCGAGATAGGACAGAGGACAGTATTAGTCTCCCTCGGGACCTACATCTAGCAACGCTTGCTATATCTGTTTTGTCGAGTACGTCAGGTTTGCAAGGACAGAGATATTTGGTATTCGGTGCGTTCTGCCTACCCCGATGGGGACCTGTCGTGATAGCACAATAATAATAATAATTCTTCGGTTATGGCGAAATATCATTTCTTTATCGATAGCTAGGCATTGTTAAACTGTAGCTAGTCTTTTGAAACGTTCATAAAAAAGGTTTATCGCTTGGCAGTCTTCTATATCTGCACTGTTGTATTTTGTAAAAATCCAACTTTAGCTTGCGTCACGTAGTATATAGTATGTAATATGTGTAAATGTGAAATCTTTTCTTGAGTTACAATAATAGTATCGACTTCAATATCTGTAACAGAATTGGCTCTCGGAGCCGGAATTTTATCTAATATTGTATTTGATACTATTCTGGTGTTTCGTAAAATCCAATGTATTTGCCGTTTTAAAGCATAGTTCTTGTTAGGATTTTCATAGTTATCTATATATTTCAGCGCAAACTAATTCATATCTTATCATTAATATCAAAAGGTAAGTAATACACTCCTAAATTGTTTTTGCTCTGATTTTATTACCACGCAGCATTTTTTTATAAAGAAGCCGCTGCATTACGTTTTAATGAGGGTCTGAGGTATATTGATAAAATAACCTTCAAACATTTACCTAGCCCTCACGTTTTGGTATAAAAATGTATCTACAACCAGCTTCAAAGTTAATTGGGCTATTTTCGAGATTATTTGTATAGTAACAACATATACGCGCCATCAATATCCTAAGCACAACATACATCCTACATGTTGTCCAATAGCCATTAGCAAACACCTCTCTTGGGAACAATATCAAGAGATAAACTTAGCAATTTTCTTGCCTCAACGCCCGCCGGCTTATCTAGTGTCGGTTCTGATAAAACAACCATATTTACCCCTACGTACATATGTATAAATATCGTTAGGTATATTTAGTTTGTGGAATTTAAAAAAAAAATGTAAAATTCAGTTTCTCAGAATGGAATAGAGAATATTATTTGTTTGCCGTTATGTACCTCGACAAGAGATGAATTACAGTTTTTATTATTCTCATGTAGTCATGATGTAGCATACAAGCTTAAACACGTGACAAATATACGTGAGAAAGCGAAAAACGAACTTGTAAAAAGTAACATAAAATATAATTTCTTCTTCTTCTTAAATTTGTTTGATTTATTTCTTTTTTATAGGATAGCATTTGACGCGAGGCTCGCCTGAGGGACTGTGCTGGCGAGGCTTACGATGCACAATGTTTGGCTAATGAATGTGTATGCTCTACGTTTGAAAAACCTAAGGTCATCGTTTTCAGGAAACACGGAATTTTCTTTACAACTATGCGAATACTTTATAATAAAAAGGTAGTATGAAAAGTTAGTCTTATTTGAAATATTCTCGTTTTAAAACGTCTGTCTACCATAGCATAATAGTCGTTATATTTTGTTATTAGCGCGCGAGAGGGAGGTCGGCGAGGGCGGTCCGTAACGCGGTCCCTACCTCTATTATGTATAACCGTAGCAACCTTCAGTGGACGTCAAAGTGGGGTTCAATAGAGTTTTTATCCATTTTACATAATCTGTTCCGACTGTGTTAATTCGCTATTACTTTCCAGAATACGATAATAAAGAATAGATTAAATAATAACGTTAGACCTTCATTCGTCTAATAACCCTGCTATAACATATAATGAATGTGATATAAATAATGTTGTTAATATGTTGATAATATGTTAATGATGAATGAAATTATTTTTGTCTGCAGCATGCGTCAGTGTAGCGTGTACTTTTCTGGAACAGACTTGCGTTTGACTAATAGCTCACCTCTGGTAGTCAGGCGTAGTCTAAGATGTAGCCCGGTTACCAAGAAGTACCTATCCATTCTTGTTTTAAGTAAAACCGCGCCCTCTGATGTTCCGTGCGTTTCAATTTATGTTTAGGTGGCAAAGAAATCACTTTGAACCTTGACAGATTTCGCTTAAGGATTCAGGGCCCAAACGTTTTTCAAATCGATTCTAAATGAACTGCTTTGTAAAGGTATCGGTCGGTGCTTAAGTCTCGATATGTACAGTTTAAAATACATGGGATACTTTGTTTTACGTTATTCACGAACGATAAAATTGACTACAAGCGTTGCTATTCCATCAGCCAACAGTGTGCGAGGCGAGATGTGAATAAATTATAAGGAATATCGGAAAATGCGACGCGGAAGTACGCTTCCGTTGTTTACTTTGTAGATTAGATGTGACGGTTACGGAGTAGTTAGCGCCTCGAATAAAAATACACGAGCCACGAACATTGCAAATTTATGCAATTATTCCACTCTCCTTAGGAAAGCGTCAGTCTTTATGTAATCAGATAGGTACGTATCTATGTATATGGTAAGGTATATTATATTTAAAATGTTTGCAGTTTAAAGGCGATAGTGTTGTCATACAATTGATGCATGTAGGCGCAAACAAATTGTGCATTTCTTCACGTTTTGAGCCACAAAGATCTAAACCTATTTGACTATATTAAAACAATGTTCTATGTTTATTGTTCCACTACTGGACACAAGTTTCCTTTCAAACAATGTTTAAGCCCGGCCAAGAGTGGGTTATTAAACATAGGCGACTTTGTAGTGAAAGTGGAGTGTCCGGATTCGAACCCAGTCAACCGGAGTAGGATACTGAAATCCAAATCATGTGGCACAAATGAATACGAGTATATCATTACAGAGTAGACCGAAATAGGTTTCTTAACGTAAATAAAAGCTTTTAAATCTAGATTCATTAGTTTCGTTACTGTATCTTTTGATCGGCAATGGAATAAACAAGTAATATCGAACAAACACATGGAAGCGTAAAGGGGTTGTGTATTTTGCAACTTACATTACTTTATATAAATAACTTTTTATGGTAATAAACGCTATTCACGGAGCTATCGAAGTTATTGGTTGAAAGAAATATGGAATAATTGATGTGTGTGCGTGTGTTTATATGTGAAGTGCTCGTAGCCCGTACGGAGCGATTTGTAAAGTTAAGCAGCTCAGTGATGTTGTCACATGGCTGGGACACAACCGGTTGCAAATATTAACTATGTATTACAAAGAAAGGTATAAAAATGTAAAATAGCTGGTTTTTGGTAAGTTAAAACTCGTCCATGTGAACCAGGCGTTACAGTCAAAATTAGCCAAACGTTTTACCATGAAAATAATGTCCATTGACATGACTTTATAAGCATCTTTTATTTAATACAGCCATGCAATCTGGATCGGTGCCAAGGTAACGCATAAAACACATTCTTGTCACGGCATGTCCCACGTGGAATATCAAATCAAAATATTAAGGCGTATATGAGAAATGACAGGTCACATAGGTCAGATGCTGGCTGACGGGGAGGCAAGAGGCAAGAGACCCAAACCGGCATGTATGAAAAAAGTGACGTATTTAGAAGAAGCAGATGAGCTTTGTAAGTATAGAATTTCGCTTGACGCTATAGATAACAGTAAGTTAGCAAAAATAGTACCTATAATACCCGTTTGTTGTTTATCAATGATGAGATCTAAAAGGTATGTCGGGAAAGCTTACTGAAGTAACGACGCAATAATCGTACATCGCGGAGTCTACTCTATATTCCCCGGCAGCGCCGCGCCGCGGCCGCGCGAACTGAAACGTACGAAAACACCTTGCATTTTATTTTCACGTATTTCTTTCTTGTTCTCTAGACTCGTTTGTTTTTCTTTGTTTTGTTATGCTTTGAATATATTTACTATGAACTCTTTGTGAATAGTAAGCCGCACGCCTTATTATAAAGTTCTGTTACCTACTTTTCGTTTTAGTTTTATTTTTAGCGAATAATATCAATTTAATCGTTGCCTTTCTACTAGTATTATGAAATCATGCATTTTACAGTTTCCAGAGCCTTATTTTTAATTGATACGTAAAATAGCAAGTAGGAATGCAAGATACATTGTGTATATGTGCTTGTAGATATGAAACCTAATTAATTGTAACTCCAAATTAGATCTGCTCTTATCCTATCTTTGTTGAAATCCAACAGGTCCTATCGGATTTCCGACTTCGCTTAATATCAATTATTAAACAAGTATATTTTATTACCATACATTAGCTTCATTAATTAAACTTAAGAGCCGTCGTGTACGGAGACTCGCTGTCTTGGCACACGTTCTGTTGTTGGCAAATTGTGACAGACAACCCAGGCCTTTTTATCAAAGGAATTTCTCGTGCTAATGGTTTAATTCATACGTTAAATTATAGTTCATTGGAAATAATATGAATACAAAAAAATTCTTACTCATATCAAAGTACCGTTAGATGTCTTGTATCGTTTATACCTTGGACAGCACATAAAAACACTTGTAATACCCAGACGCGGTGTAGAAACCTAAATTTATTATTCAATTATCTGCCCGGTTCAGAGTCGGTTCACGTGCGCGGGGCCGGCCTGGTGACCGTTGAGCCAAATGGGTCAAAAAGTTACGTTTATCGCACAAAACGCTTAGATAGCATCTGTCAGAATTGAAGGTCATAAATGTAGAAATTGTAATGCAGATTTACCCAAGTGGTTCTGATTGATGCGCTGGAGGTAGTGGGTTCGATTCTCCCGGAGAGCAAATATTTGTGACGAGCACAAGTGTAGTTCGTGTGTGGGTGTATAACTGCTATATGCCCAAGTGTGCCATTAGAGATAATAATAATGTTTCTCTTTCAGCCGCTCGCCTCCCAAAGTACAGGCTCTGCTATTTTAGGATCAAATGTTTGTATATGGATCATCGCTGTATTTATCTTGTTATGGTTATATTAATTATTATTATTTTGTATGTAATAATAATTAATACTTTGTATCTGTATAGAGAGCGATGAGCGTAGAAGGGGTAAGACACGTGTCCGATATGTCTGTCCATATAGAAGGATAGAGATACTTGGTACTCGGTGCTGTCTGCCTACCCCGTTACTGACCTAGCGCGTGTAATAATTATAATACCTTTTGGAAGAACATTGAGTATACGTAAAGATTCACCGCGGTGACCAAATGCGTGTAAATAGAAATAAATATCCCGCTGATAATAGGAGGCGGGTTATTATTGAGCTAATATGATCTCCCGGTCCAAACATCCCACTTGCCGGCAGTAAAATAAAAGTTATGCTCTACTCGATAGGGTTGCGGGTTTCGTGCGATGCTTCTTGTAGTATGACAAACATAAGAAAGGCATCATTAAAATTGCCGCAGCGGTCACCCATCCATGTACCGATGCTTACTCGTAACTACATATCGTTCGCAATCTGCGACAGCATTTTTAAGAGATCACAAATTATAGTTACCTGTACCTTCTCCCGCCCTAACAATTTAATATCAATCCTGTACGCACCAACCCGCACTCACGCATTTGTATCTCTATGAATTATATTTGTTTCATGTAAAAATAAAATAACGTTTATATTAATCAGAAATAATCTATCTACCTTTGAGTAAAAGGATTTTAAAGGTCAATTCGGTAGTTTTAGCGATTACCCCCGACAGACGAAACACGAAATAAACAAGTTTTATCTGTTCAAAACGTTTGCGTACAATATAAATTACACAAATACATAATGTAGATACACATTTTGAATCTCACCGACCACATCTACATGAAATGAGATGAAGCGAATCAAGAAACTTGTACGCCTTCAAAATATTTGCATAACGTTCATATTTGGGTAACGTAAACATTTCAGAGCGTCGGTCAACATTTAAGTGGCTCGCTATTTATCTTCCTGCAATGCTCGCTCATACTCCGGTCCAAATCGGACTAATTCACTTACCCGTCTTATGTACAGCTAAAGAATAAATATCTCCAACTATCCTATATCTGTAATGCTTGTAATGTATCCTTGAAATGCGTTTTCTTTATCGAAACGTGCAGTCAATTGTTATACCATTAACTGTCACCCGTGGCTTAGCCTCCGTGCTCAAACGATTATAGTTGGTTTACACGGTATACCACTTTTGCACCAGTGACGCCATCTATAACGCTTATTGGATTAAAACATATCTTCGAATGGAAACGAGTTACTTTTCTGTAAAAAACAGTGTCCTATATCACTCTCCAGCCTTTCAACTATCTCTGTACCAAAAATCACATCGATCCCACGCTCCGTTTTAACGCGATAGGAGGACGAGCAAACAAACGAACAAACACATCATCTCTTATACTGATCTGCTGCATTCATCGGTTTCTTTAAAATGGCTTATCAAATATATGTAAATATCAATGGAGGATAATGTTTGTAACTGAAGCGCTTCGAGCTCGTGCCACGTGAAATGACAAACAAATATCCTATAGATGAAAAACATTTAACTTACCACATGGCTTCCGGATGCGAAAATCGGCCGCACTCTTCCATTGTGAGCATCTAGCACATAAGCAGTCCATTCCCCAAAACTGCGCGTGTGCATTCGCAACTTTGTGGAAAGCGCGCTCGGTTGCAATTTCGCAGCGGGAAACGAAACGCCGCGTCCTCGTTTCCAAAAGTGTAGGTCAATTATCCGGGAACTGCGCGAAGCTGTCGCTCGGGAAAGTTTTAAACAAAAACAGGACAGAATTCGCAACAATGGGTCTTCGTTGCTCGGCGAGAGCAAGATTTTACAGGAATTCGAGGTCAAGTCGCTGCCCTGTTAGCGTCCTAACTTTAGGCTTTTGTAGGGCGAAACAAAAGCGTTTTTAGTCCTGAGTAGTGGCTGCTCGTGAAAGGGTTTCGTAGTTGTTTGTGATAAATTTAAATTTGATGCCGTCTTTGACGGTCTGGTTGCGTGCAGACATGATGTTGTCTTTTTTCAACACGTTTGCCAAATTAGGAGAACACTCGATTTTGGTCATTTTGTCGATCGTCGATCTTTACGTCTAAAATGTGTACCAAGCGACTGTCACTCGCGAAGCAAGCGCTTAGTAATAAGAGCAAGTCGGTGGCAGACGAACGAACTGATGGAAAAAACTGCAGGCAAAATGAAAAAGAGTTTTCTTCTATTAGGCAAGTAGCAAGGCGAGCATGAATAGACTGTTTTAGGTAACCCGGAGCATCTTTGGGCGAATTATCCTTCCGTCAGGCGGGATTACCTGGCTGTTATGGCTTAAAAAGATTCCTCTATAGTTGTCTCTGTTCACGAGTTTAGTTAATTGATCATAAATAAAATTATTGTGAATATTTTAGTACTTTGGTAAGTGATAGAACAATACTAACTGGACTAATATTGCTATCACTCCTGTTACTAATGGATAATAACCAATTTTTATTGACACCTATTGCCTACTGTACTCACGCTAAAAGTCCCATTCGTTAAGTCCTATTAGAAGTTTTAGTACAGTTGTCTATGGTTGGCAACAAACATTTGTGACTGTTGTTTGCTCATATAAAAATTTAGGTTTATATGTTTCTAGTCACTTAATTTATACATTTCAAAGGTGTATTACGCGCAGCCCTACTTCCCGCCCATCGAGACGCAAATAACAAGTCCGCAGCGCGTTTCATACAAACAGCTTTGTTATCGAAGTTCGTTCTTATCTTGTTCGAAATCTCCGTTAATACGGATACCTATACACTTTTGTATTCGACTGTATTAACCATGTACCGTGTAACTGCTAACTCTAGCACCAAAAACGGGGACAACTTGGTAGTTATTGTTGTTAATAGATCTATTATAGTATACGAAATGAATAGATTAAACTAAACGTATGAAGAATACAGTGTGGAAAATGAAGAGGTTCACTCACTTTTTGTACTCTCTCACGAACGAATGATATTATGCATATGTTATGCATAAAGACCTTAGAAAAACAGAAACAAAACATTTACTTGTACAAATTTGTACAAACTAACATCTTAGTCCTCTTTATCTGGAGAGAACTCGATGAAGAAGTGGTGACCATGATGTCTACGTTAATTATACATGCTGGTGGTGGAACTTACGTAATTCTTTCAATACATATAATTGTATCCTTAAATTAAACCTACCCATATTCGGAAAATACAAATAAATAAACATAAATGCAAAAATCAATTATAAATGAGAATATACGTAAATGCAAAATTAGTTCCAGGAGCCAGTCAAAGCCCCAGGAGGTGAAGTTTGGACAAGTTCAAACTAGAACAATACAATACCTAAGCCAGACGATTGTGTGGTTTTAGTTCAGCAGCTACAATATGAATTGCTGTAAACTGTTCATTAAAATAACAACTGGTTAGCGGAAAACAAACCACATATCTTAGGTATATGGGTTAGAGGTGGTTACATGGTGTCTTTATGCAATTTTTAGCTTTTCCTTCAATGAAAGATGTGGAAAACGGTTGACTCCTTAAGTTCCAGCTCAGCTTTTAAGAGTAAACATGTATGGAACTTGGATGGAACAACAGTTGAGTGTCATATTGCGTGTAAATGTCTGTGGGATATACAGATAATTTAAGGTGCTGTCCGGATCGAAGACAAGGAGACAGTATTAACTGCATAGGGTGAAGGTCAACGCTCCCGGGAACCCCCTACTTACATTCCGGTACAATGAACACGGCGTTACGACAGCCGCTGACATAATGCTCCCTATACAAACCTGGGGTGACATTAATTTCAATTTGTACAGATTGTCTCCTAATATAGTATATCCCTGAAGAACATACTTTTTCATAATTTATGAAAAAAAATCCTTTTTCTCTGTTTATATATTTAGACGTCGCCGTCTGCATTGTAAATAATGCGTTATTGTTATGAGTTGTTCAATTTATCCACAGTCAGACACTAATAATGCTCAAGACATATCCGTGTTTAGATTGGAGTACAAATTATAAAAATAAGCTACAATGAACGGGGTCTTCGGTTCGTATGTTTACATGCGTGCGTGTGTGTTTACGCGCATGCGTGCGTGTGTGTGCACATCCACTACTTTATGTACAACAACTTTATCGTCTGATAAACAAATGGACTTCGACGGAACTCCAACAAGAGATATAATTGCGGAGAAAGTAAAAGTCTACGCGTATTTCATATTTTTATCTATTCCGATATCGGAGGCTAATCTATAGTCGTCCGATTACGTTATATTGGATAATATTGGAACGCTCTCACGTTTCATTGACTTGGGATAATATACGCTTCTTAGAGACTCGTTTTTGCGAAGAGGTTCGTCTGACCTCTGCAGGGGCGGGTCTCCTCGCTTAATGTCTTAATACGGCTTAAGATCTGTCCTTTTCTGATCCTCAGATAAATATTTTCCGTTTCGTGATTGAATTATCTACGAGTTTTTTTACGCAATGTTCAGGCTGGTGATCCATAGAAGAGTTTGCGTTTTGACTTTTATGTACTTTGGCTGGGTTACTAAACTATTCGAAATATATTTCTATGAGAACAATATTTGTTTGGATATACCTAAATTAAGAGATATCCGTAATATGTATTTTGATGTTAAGTACATTTAAGACTCGTTTGGCGTTCTTCGTGCCAGCAATTGTGTCATCAACTGAAATTTTTTGTATATAAAATTCATGTTATTACTCACTAAACTCTACAGCAATCGCTTTTTTATGTCTTCGCGGCCAGATGATAAATTTAAGCATATTCAGTGTATCAAAGTTATTGTGTTGACACGACGGGAACAGAGGAGGCAAACGACTATAATCTAAAAAGGATTCCCGCGGGAGCTCCACGACGAGATGAAACATGATTCCCGGGCGGGAGTCCCTCTATTTATTTCCATTTTAGTCAGTACCTCGTAATGTTTACCAATAACGAAGATTTGGAGTATCTAAGTACATTTCCAACAATATCTGAACTCATAATTTTTTTAAATCTTATTCATTTGGGGGAGTTTTATCATTTAGTGACCACGATAATCTCTTTGATTTATTTCTCCATGCTTTTATACGAGAACGGAAAGTAAGAGCCGAACATTTATAACCTACAAATAGACGTGATAAAAAAAGGAAATAATTTTTCGTGAACTATGTAATGTTAGGGCATAAATAATGTGTTTCTGTTGGCTGCGTCCTTTCCCTTTTTAACCGCTGTCAATGAAAGACTTCTGAACCCCGAACAATGGATTCTGCGCCACGACAAAAAAGGGAACAGATTAAAAACCAAATAACGGTGTGTCGAAGGTGGTGGTGTCTATGATTGCGCGGGGAAATTTATTTTTAAACACCGAAATCATCGCCATTGTCGCCTCCTTTAATGATGTTTTTGAAAATTGTTTAGAAACACGAAACGGGATTTTTTTGCATTCAAGCTCGAAGGACCAAATGTAAATCGGAAACGAGCTCAGTATTTATATCTGTTCATACCGAATAATTATAGGAGTGTGAATAATTTCTCAATGTAAGATATTGTAATCTTATTTGCCGAGAGCCTAAATAAATTCAACAGAATAGCCGCATTACCGAGCAAACGGTTACACTAATTGACCGTTACGATGGGAAAGATATCGCGAGTAAGATTCGTAGCAAAATGTGTTTTCTTTCATAATAAACCCAATTTACCGTACATGAAATAGTTAACAATAATTTTAATTCAATTAAATAATAAACTCAATTTTCAAATAGAGCAGAGGTTTGCTTCTATCTTATACTAGTTGTTACCCGCAGCTTCGTCCGCACGATTAAAAGAATTTATTTTTGTCCACGTCATACTGCCATAGGGCCCGTGACGCCATCTAAAGTGCTTATTTGATTGAAACGTGTTTTACCATGGAAATGTGAAAAATATTCTATGTCACTCTCGAGCCCTGCAGCTATCTCCGAACGAAAAATAACATCGATCCGTTGCTCCGTTTTGATTTGTACGAACGACAAACAAACAAACACTTTAGCATTTTAAATATTAAGTATGATTATATCTTATCTAAGTCTCAACGAGTACTAGAAAATGTTTTCCTTATTTCATTTATATTATTATATTTTGCTTAAATATTAGTAAGTACAAAAGTAATCAAGGCAGCATAGTGTATGTGTGGATATGTATAGGCAGGTATGTGCATGTGGGTGTGCGGTTTAGCGCTCCATTCACCAGGCGCACGGCTTAAAACTGAACATTTTATCGCTTTATTGAAGTTCAATTCTCGCCAGAGTATCAGATGTATACGGTACGCTTTTAATTACGTACAAGGCTTGGTCGCCGATGGCCGCAGACTTGCGCCAAATCAATCGGGACCGCGGTGAGTCGGCACGAGAACTCGATTAAGAACCGATCAATGACGACGTCGAATGAAAATCTCATTTCACGACCACGCGGGGAGTACGGAAAGTAACGTCTCGTTGCAAAGTGAGTCGAGTTATGATAAACATTGAGTGGTATAGCTAGAAAATGTAGGAGCAAGCAGTAAAAACATTAATATATCTATCGCGTCATGTGATTGTAGGCGAAAAGCGAGTTCGTAAAGCGGGCATAACGCTTTTTCCTTACGTGACGATTTCTATCATTCAACGTCATTCCAATAAAACAATAGATCTTAGACCTTTCTCTATTTACATGTCCATTGATCGTCGATTGACAGTAATTAGTATTGTCATTACGTATTGTCTAGGTCAACATATCAGACATATAATATACATAGTATATTATGTATATGAAACAACAAATTCTATTTACTTTAATGTACCAACAAAATGTGTGCATTGACTTTAACGTCACATTACTTACAATGGCGTTCAGTTCGCTCAGCTTCTTTGAGAATAAAGTGAACGGCTGTCAGTTGAAATATTGTGTTACGTTTGAAATAAACATTCCCGGCGAAAGATCGAATGCGCGATTGTGAGGTGCCGTTGCGGCAACACAGCGTCATGGGCCACCGTCTGGTTGGAATGAATCAATCTGACACACAATGACTGGCCCCGCGCTCGAGCGGTCGGAGACCCGGACTGCAGACCCGGAGGTCGTGGGCTCGACTCCCATCGAGGACAAACGTTTGTGTATGCGGCACATTTGTTTGTTCTGCATCTGGTCGTTATTAAAGATATATGTAATAGTGTATTATACCGTATGTAACGTATGTTTATCGGCTGTCCGGTTACCATAAGATCAAGCATTCAATTATCTAATTTCGAATCGGTTAGCCGTATTTGGAATCGTTCTCGATTATTATTATTATAAGCAATAGTCAGTAGCGGCACCAGTAGCAGTAGTTGTTACACTATTATCATTTATTATTCCCCGAGAAGCTCTCGAGAACGATCTTATAACTGTAATACCATTTCGCTTCGGCACTTTCGATATACTTCACGTAAAATAGTCTACGAATATCGCCGAGTAAGAAATTGAGTATCGAGATTCGCTATACAATAGTCGACGGTAATTAATATTCGAAGTGAGTAATTAAGTTACTGAATGTAGCGTTACTGAATAAAACCGATGGGAGCTTATAAGCTGGGTACATTAATCACAGTACACCGAACTATTGCCGTCCTCGTTGCTGTGGCAATACGGTTCATTTTAGCTTTGCATAGTTGAAACAGTTTTCGTCAGTTTTCCATTATTTTGTTATTTTTTTTATTTTCTCAATTGTAACGCGTTCGAAATATCGAAATGAAATCAGAACGGTGTCGAACTATGTCGCAAAGCGTGAACCGTACGATGGTGTTTTATTATACATGAGATATTATCGTTTACACATTTATATCGAGATTTTATTTTATGCCGATGCAACGTCAGTATGAAAAATATAGGCATACTAACTCACAAGTACATAGTTCTTTATCACACTCACTTCGAATGTTCGTATTATATAAATAGAAATATGTTATTATGCTTCTGAAAGGGGAACATCATGCAACTCACTTGTCTAGTTTCGCTACTACTTTGTCTACACGGGAATGATACACACGGCGTTGTAAAACATTGTTATTATTATGACTTCACCGTTTAGTTAATTAGTTGCGTCACTCTAGCTGCGTGTCGTATACATTGCGGCGTTAGACCGAACAGAATACATTTGGAGCTTAATTTAGAGAGAAATCTACTGAAAATTTAACAAATGTAGCTGAATATCATGAATGCGTAATGCGACGCAATTACACCGGAATATCTAACTGCAAGCCTTAATGAACAAACAACATTAATTTTATAATGCACTTTATGTACAATTCGTTAATGAGTAGGTATATCTTACATTTACATACAAAAGGGACGCTCGAGATAATTAGTCAAACATGCCTAGCAAAATGCATTTCAATATGTCACCATCATTTTCATTTACATCATTATCATCGCCACCGTCATTATCGTCATCATTATCATTATCTCTATTCTCATTATAACTATTATCATCGTTATCACCCTTATTAGCATCACCGGCGGCGGCGTCGGCGGCATCAGTAACACCGATTTATCATACCACTGTTGGACAACAGTCCCCTCTCGAAATGAGAATTACAGAGAAGAATACGGAGACCAACAGCTGGGTGTAACCTCAAAAGTACATTTACCAAGATTAGAAGATCGACTAAACTCAGTATTACTACGATTAATATGTATGCCTATGTAGGCATTATAATAATCTCAATTTAGTTCTGAAATAAAAATGATCTCTCCTGTTCTTAATTAAAGATAACTCCTTATTAAAATTATAGAAAGCCTTATGACCCGGATGTGATGGAAAAGTTTTAATTAGCACCCGGCTGAGAGTAATTGGTGGATAACTCGTACAGGACGTCGAGCGAAAATCCAATTATTATTTATATAAGCCGAGTCTATGCGTAAAAATCAGGTATATATATTATATATGTATATGCTAATGACATTCTAACAAGCGACCAATTAATTTCTATTAACATTGCTCGTTCTTGTAACTTCATTACATAGTATAAAACAAAGTCGCTTTCTCTGTCATTGTCTGTCATGTCCCCTTGTTCCCTTAAATCTTT